>JALRMF010000084.1:0-164883 GCA_026120015.1 Dendrostoma leiphaemia
TATTATTTTAGCATAATAAAAAATAACTATAAAAAAGTAGTTTTAAATTAATATAATATAAGTTAATAACTATACAAGGTTTTTTATTATAGTATATTAGAAAAGCTGGCGAAGCTGCAGGGCAAATGTCTCTTAGTAGAATGTTTTCTATTACTCTAGCATTTTTAAGAAGGTTTATAATAAGGTTAAAATTCCGGCGGTTCTTCTTAAAAAGGTTATATAGCTGCTAGAGGAGATTATTTAATTAAGTGTCTTTCTTAAAGGGGACTTTTATATTAATGCTATTATTAAATCGTCTAAGATAAGGATTAAATAGGCAATAGTAACAAAAAATAAGTTAGCAAATTTTATTTTTAAGTTTTAAGCTTTAACAATTAAAAATATCTGCTTTATTAACATTAAAATTAAGATTTAATATAAGTAAGTAGAAAGGATATTTGTTTAGGTAGCGGCTTTCTAATTTCTCTTTTGGCGGCTTATTTCTTAAAAGATTAGTAATAGAAATAGCGGTGATATTAGTTTTGTTATTTTTAAAGGTAAAAAACATCTTTGCATTGCAGGTTAATTTTATTCTTTGCAATATTTTTAAACTTTATTTTTTGCAAAGGGTAATAAATACTTTGCTAAAGTTAAAGATCTAGATAAAGTTTGTTTGTTTATTTAAGTAGGCATTAAAAAGAGAAGCGTATGCTCTTTTGCAAAGATTAGTGATAGGGATAAGATTAATAAGATATTTGTTTAAATATATAAGCAAGGGTTAATATTAGATTTAAATAATGCAATTTTCCCCTAGTAGCAAAATAACGTCTTTAGCAGCTTTAAATTATGCTGTCTTTTATTTTGCCTTTGTAGCCTTAATGCAGATAGCCCAAATCTCTCTATTAATATTGCTAATATAAAAGGTATTATTGTATTTTTTGTTTCCTTAAAATATATAAAGGCGATTGCCTTTAAAGAAGCTTAAGCCTAATAAAAAGCTATAAAAAAGATTATTTATAAAATACGCTTTCTTAGTAATAGTTTATAATATCTTGCCTTTATTAAGCAAATTAATTAGCAAATTAATAAAGTAGATAAGTTTTAGGCCTTTTTTAATGCCGCTAAGGTAAATAGGCATATTAAGTATAAATAAGGAATAAGTTAGGTAATAAGAAATAAGCGTTTGCTTTAAGATAAGATTAATAAGAAAAGCAGTGTTTAGTATCTTAGGGAAATGCTCTTTAGCAAGTAAATAAATAATAACTTGCAAATGCTTAAAACGCAAAAGATCTTAAATAAATATAATAAATAATAATACTAACGTTGGCATATAATATATATCTTACATAACCTAGATAATAATAATTAATCCCTTAATAGCTTTATTAAAAAGTGCCTTATTATTAGTAAAAGTTAATCTTTTTTTTTAGTGTAAACGTGCTATTAGTTTAGGTATATTGCGGTATTATCTACCTTTAAAGCTATTAATAGCTTGCTTAATAAAAATAAATTTAGGCATAAAGGTAGGCTATATAGTAGATATATCAATAATAATAAAAGCAATAAGGGGAGACTGCTGCTATAATAGCGGAGGTGTCCCTTAGGCCTGCTGTTTAATTATTTTTCTAAATTAGGCTTTTTATTAAAGTGCTTAACATTGTCTTTAAAGAAGTTAGCATAATTAGCATTATTTATCTAATAAAACTTATAGATTTTATCGGCGATCTCCTGCGGTATAAACTTATCTTAATAATTATTATTTAAGCTTATAAGATAGGCCTTAACTATGAGCTTAGCATTACTTATATAAGCATAATAGTTTTATCTACCTAACTTAGCGTTATAAGTAGATTTATTTAAATCTCTAGTATGGTTAAAAGAAGGTTTGGTATTAAACTGCCCCTTGTTTTTAGATGCCCTTTAATTATAGCCTTTATTATTATAAGAGGCTTTGTTGTTATAAGAGCCTTTATTGCTAAATTTCTTAGCATTTTAATTTTAGTTAGTAGGCAAATTACAACGTTTAACATTATTGCTACTGCGATTATTCTAACAACCATAATTTTAATTGCAATTATTGCAGTTAGCGTTGCTATATAAATTGCTATAGCTATAATTATTATAGGGTTTATTATACTAAGCCTTATTACTTATTTGATTGCAAAGGCTGTGCAATTAGTTTTTAAAGGCATTGTTTCTTTTTTTTTTTTTGTTACCTTTATTAGACATTATATTGCTTACGTTAAATTAATCAGCGGAATTCTGCCAGCGTATTATTATCTTTATATAAAAAGACAGCTATTTACAGCAAAAGATTTATCTAAGCGTAAATATAGCGAACTTAAGCGTCTTTGTCTATATCTCTAGCTTTATTATAAAAGTGGATCTTCTTATTAATATAGGTTTAAAGAAGCAATCTATCCTTGTTATCAAATATATATACTAGCAAATTAGCTTGCTTTATTAGATTACTGCAATCTTTATAAAATTAGCCTTAAAGCTCCTTAGGCTAGTTACTTAGGCTATAGCTTAACTTTGCATATTAAGCTTGCAATAAAAATATAAACTAGCATATACCTTTAGTATTATCTTTGCTAATAATATTAATAAAAAAGTTAAACAATACTGCTTATTCTCTGCAAATTTAAGCTAAATGCTTAATTTTAGCAATAAAACTATTAACTATTTTACCGTTAAACTTAAACATCTTTAATTTTAGCTTTATGCTAGCTTAATATAAGGAATTATATAAGCTATAGTCATTAAAATAACGCAGACAAAAAGATTTGCAACTATGGCATTATTAAAACAAATGGCTCTCTATCTCTGATTTTAATTGCTGGTTCTTAGAGCAAAATAATTATTAAGATTGCTAACAATAAGGAGATTAGGATTCCTAATAGTTAGAGCGCTAATACTTAGTTAAAAAATACACTGCTAAAAGTTTTAATAAGCGTTTAGAAACCTTTAAAGTATAGCAACTAAGCAATTAAAGAGTAACACTGCTTAAAAATCTCTTAAGAAAATATTAAAACTAGATTAAATTTAACACTGGATTAAGGTTACTTTAAAGATATTATTTAGCTTGCAACATTTATTCTTGCTAAATATATTTAATATTTTTAGCTAAAACTTTATAAATATAAAAGAAGATAAGTTAAATTATAGCAAGTTAAAGCTCTGCAAATATACCAAAACCTATAGCTTATTTAACTACGTAAATAATAACAGCGTCGCATTAAAAATCTAAGTAAAAGTAAAAAGGTTTTTAAACTTGGTTTTTAAGTAGGGCAATTTCCAAAGACAAATTAAACAAACAGTCCTTTAAAAGTCCGATCGCTAATAAAAGATTAAACGAGCAGATCTCTAAAAGCTTAGCTTATAAAAGGTTAATTAAAGTTTAGCAAAGGGTTGCTAAGGCTACTCAAAGCAAAAGCTATAATATTAAGTTAAGCAAATACACTAAGATTAAAGAAAAGATTAAAATTAAAATTAAAATTATTATTATTGTTAATATAGCTGCTAAAATATAAACCTTCTAAAAATAGCAAAGCAAAAAAAATAGCTTTAACTTAAAAGTTAAAAAAATTAAGATAGCTAAAAGGTAAATGTAAAAAAGATAAGGTAGATGTTTGCAAAGGCAGAGATAAGTTTAAAGTATATAATAAAACATATAATAAAACAAGAGAATTAATTATACTCTGCAAAAAAAAGCTAAAAGATATATAAATTAAAATATTATTAGCTTATTATTTCTGCTTTATAAACTCTTTTAAAAAATTTTGCCATTTAAATAAATATTAAATAACACTAATATTATTAAACAATAAAACCTTTAAGTATCTAATGCAACTAGGCGCGCCTTCTTTAATATTAGCAACTACCTTTAAAGCAAGCATATTTAATGCTTGCTTTATTAACTTAATGCTAGATTATAATAAAAAAAATAGTTTAAAGGCAAGCTAAGATTATAGTTTAGATTTTTTAAACTAAAATAAATTGCCTAGTTTCTGCTACTAGGCTAGAAATGCAGGGAAGCTTTAAGGGTGCATTTTTTACTTTAGCGGCTACTATTTTTTAAATAGATTAAAAACGGTGTTTTTATTTAGATAATAAGCATAATTAAGGTTATTTAACTAGATTTTTATTGCAAAAGCCAGCGGGGATTATTATATAAATTGCAGAAGCTATTGCGCTTATAATTATTATAATCTTAATAAGTTACTTAGAGCTATTTAAAGGAAAAAAAGAAAAAAGTGCTTATATATAATCAACGTTTATTAAAAGTAAACAAAGTTAAAATAATTTTAATTAACTAGTCTTGTCCAGAGTTCTTTTAGCGTAGTTAATCTAATTAAATATAATCTTATAAGTTAAAAGTGCATAAAGACTAGGGAAAGAAAGGTTGTTTTAGGGCCGTTAAAAGAGTATTCTTCTAATAAAGCCAAAGTCTTTAGCCAACTAACCTTTATTAATCAAAAAAGAAAAATATATTATAAGTAAACTTATAAAGGCTTTTTATTGCTAGTAAATCAAATTAAGTTGTTAATTGTTAATTGTTTAATTATTTATTCAACGAGTCATTTAAAGAAAGGGGTTGCCAGCGAGGCAAAGAGCTTAAATCGGGTCCTTTCGATGAAATCAAAAGACAAGCGTAGCTACCATATAATGCGAGCATACGTTACAATAGCTTCCAACACTGAATAGACGAGGTCTTTAGTAGAAAGCCAGTTTATTCGATTGTGTTGTACAGAAGCGTGTGTGTGTTGATGGGAAGAAACGGTAGCGTGCGCTAACTGATGGGAAGAATCTAAGTGTACAGTGGGGGGACCCGTATTACGTAATAGGGATGCCTAACAGCCCAATACGCTCGTTTACCGTGAACTATCGTGGATCACGGTGACCACTTCGCCCTTCGATTGCACTCACCATCCAGCCATCGAGGTCACTCGTTTCAAATCCTGACTTACCAGTGGTTCCAAGTTTGCTATAAAAAAAAGGAAAAAAAGGAGGGCGATACGGTATACCTATTCGGTCGCTTCGACTTCACCCTCCGTCGACACACATTGAAAAGGTTTGTTCTTCCCAGGCAGGCTATTTGATCGCGTCCAAAGACGCACTACCGCATGATATGGATCCGGTTTCTGCGCTTGGCTGCGCTAGCGCAGCCCTCAGCGTCGGTAGCCTCGTCTGCAAGGGCGTTGCCACACTCTCAGAGCTGCGAAACAGATACAAGATTGCGGATCTCAAAGTCAGCCTTCTTATTGGGCAGTTGTCAACTATAAATACAGCACTGGATCAAGTCGCTTATATCGTTCGTGAGAGTCCTGACCTTCCTCAGGATGCGCAAGTGGTCAGAAATCTGTCAAGAGCTCTGCAATGCGTCGAGGCGGTCATTGTCGTCCTAGACGAGCGACTCTCTAGTTTCATGCGAAATGCGGACAATGGCCTTAGCACTTATGAAAGAGTCCACTTCCTCTGGGATGAGTCAACCTTGAAGGACTACTTAAGCTTGTTAGACAATCAAGCAAATGCTCTCAATCTCCTTCTGACAGCTCTACACTGGTGAGTGCTCACTAGAGCTGACTTCGAACCGCGGAATCTTGCTGAGCAACCTTGCAGCCGGACAGCGTTTGAGCAGAAGAGATTACTGGAAACAAGCGCAAGCCAGGACCTGCTTGGTCGTATCAAAGACGATACCTCGTCGCTCTTATTTCTGAGAGACGCAGATTCTATCGGTACTCACAGGACCGTTGGTACACTAAACTTGGCGACTGTTGGCAGTAGATTCACTTTCGATTCCGAATTATTCAGTTCCCGGGTCTATTGGACGGCCACGAGATCCAATATGGTGCAGAACCTTCTGCAGGATGGAGACAAAAGACAAGAGACAGACCAAGAGACGACAACAAGCAACACTGAACAGGACGCAAGGACAGGACATTCGAACCACGATGAAATACAAGAAGAGCAGTATACCGCTTTCAGGCATTACCTGCTTCAAACATCACGCAACGGACAACTACCCAAGCATGGGCACCAACCCGTCAACGACAGTATACTTAATTTATCCTCGGATCGATTCTGCGAACTTAGTACAGATGTTTTCGACGAGTTGTTACGAAGAGAATCTGTGAGCCAGGAATTGTCAAATCCAGACCCACCTACAAGCGTCGGCCCACCGCCATACCTCCCAGAAGCCAATTTCCACGCGGCACAAAATCAGGCACGACAGAAGTTATCATCGCTAGATTCTGCACAATTCTCCGAGCTTGTCACAAATGTCTTCTGGACGTTGCAGGAGAGGGTTCCTGGAGCTACCTAGGTATGGACGGTGATCCTCGACGCTTTTCGACTTTGGTTTCTCAAGAGGTCGCACCTTGTGGGCCTCAAACCATGGTGAGCAGTGATCTTCACGACGTCTCAGAAGTCATCCATGAGCTAGATACCGAGCCACATGGAGACGCCAATTGCGATAGCAGCCCAGAAGACAGTATAAAGGACACAGTGTCGAAGGCGCTCTCTGAACTCAACGAACGCCATGCTCACCCAGCCTACTCCAACACCATGACCATTCGAGAGATCATAAGATTCAACATGGGTCTTGCTTTTACCAGGAATACCCATCAGGTTATCGCTGTTGTCACGGTTGACATAAGGCGAAGAACCCAGTAGTACTCTCGGTGCTATAACGTTCCTCTTCTGATGGTGTTGTAGCTTAGTGGTTCTTCCTGTGCTGTGACAGGTGTTGCTATAGGGTGTGATTTAGATCTCGGAGCACACTGTGAGCTGCCTACACCTGTCAGTGAAAGAGTCACCGCTACGACTCTGGGCGTTGAGCCAGCTGAAGTTCGTCCTCACAGTCGCTGGCCGCTCCTGTCGGGACCTCACGAAGACTCCGATGACACCGATCAACATAACTGGTCAATATTCCAAACTGAAAATTTTCGAAGGAACTCTTCTGTCGAACAGCCTGCACTATCCCCAAGAGTAGACAATCCTAACATATGCGCGCTGCCCACCCTACCTCAAAGTCACGTGGACGAAACAGCTACGACTACTTGCAAAGCTGCTATTCTTGGGTGTTCAGGAAGTGGAAAGAGCACTCTTATCAAATTTCTAAATTTACGCGGGGGCTATGGTGTGGACTGGCGTCTTTCCCATGATAATAGCAGGTACAACGGTTGGAGCATATACGAGGACTTGACGACGAACTTGGAGCTGTTGGCTCGCCAAGTGACCTCTTCCTCGACTGGGCACGAAGAATACAAGTCCAGTCCAGACGTGGAGGACAAGATCAAAGCGCTGAAAAGGGAGATGTCAGTTCGGCGAGGAGAACATACAGTCTCGACCGTGAGAACTTTCTGCAGCGATCGCCGTGTCCGAGCGGTGTTGGAGCAATTGCATTTAGGCGAGGAGACTGCCGGTATCTCAAGCCGCAACAGATTTCGCTTGGACCATGCTGATCAGTGAGCTTTGCTACCAATTGTTATTAGCCGTTGTCCTATGTTGTCAGACTAACGTACCTCTCCCCAGCTTCCAAGGTTTCTGGACTCGAGCAGCCGCATCCTTCAGCCAGGTTACACCCCGTCTGACCCGGATATTCTCTGGCCTTATGTATCGACAAGGGGAATTCACGAGTACCAATATGATGTTCGTGGAACTCAGTACCATTACTTCGCTGTTGCAGGAGCGAGCAGTGAGAGGGTATACAAACAGGCTATCGTTGTGCAAGGACATCTCAACAATAGTCTTTCCGTTCGACGTGTCATGTTATGATCGATTCACGTTCAAGAATGAAGAATTGAATCGCATGAACGAGCTTCTTCGGGTGTGGGATTGGCTGGTCAATGAGGAAATCACCGGGCGGTTCAATTTTGTTGTGGTGTTTGCGAAGATAGACAGGCTAACAAGGGCGAAGCTAAAAAAGCTCTTCGATCAAGTCGGTATTTCCTCGCATCGCTGGTGATCCCGAGGATCCACAGAATGTCCTCCGATATATTACGGCGCGACTTATTGGGGTGTCGGTACTCAACAGTCTAAAGAACAGATATCCTGGGCGTTCGATGGTGTTTTGCCGCCCAATGAGCATCACGGAGTCGACGACGGACATGGCAGAAGTTGTTTGCAGCGCAGTTCAACTCGCTAATACCAGTTTATTGCGTGGCGAGATCGAACATGAATCGATGAGAAGACCATGGATGTGACGCTGGCCCCTGGGGATCCAGCGATTAATAGCAACGCAGATACCAAAACACTACAACCTCATTGGGAGCTGCCCAGCGATCATGTCAGTCCCGTTTAAAATATGTCCGTGACATGCAAACTCCGATAGGAAGCCGGTCTTCTCACTGTCACCCAGGAACCGTAATCCTCCCTGATCGACCCGTTTCCTCCCTGTTTCAAGATTCGAAGTCACGCGTCGCCAGTCACTCCAGTGACTCAAAGAAGCCCGAGACGCTTCCGTCGATGCACCTGGCTCTCCCACGTCCCCATCAGCAACTCCCAGAGGAGGACCCAGAAGAAAGTCCACCGCACATTCTGCCAGACCCAGCTCAGATCAAGCACAGACGTTGTAGCGACCCCCAAGGTGTTCCAAAACACGCAGATCCCCAACAGCACCAGGGACCGCCAGCTCTCGTAGCCCTGGGCCAGCGGCAGCAAGATGAGGGCGCACTCGGCAAAGATGACCGGCCAAAAGTAGGACGTGTACCACGTACCGAGGCGGATCTTGAGCGGGCGCGGATATGGTGTGTAGTCCTCGTAGTCCGAGGCGTAGAACGGCGGGTCCGGCGGCGGCGTGTACCCTTGCCGCCAGGGCAGGCTGACCCTGACGATGGCGGGCACGGGGTAGCGGCACACAGAGACGCGGAACTGGAACCACGCGGCGGTATAGACGAAGAGCGCCGCGAGCGCCCGCAGGCAGATGTGCACCAGGTACAGGATCCATCCGATGTCGTACTCGCCCCGCGACTTGCGGACGAGCCAGTTGACGAACCACGACTCGTTTTCCTCCGAGGGGATCCACCAGTTGCGCTTATGACAGCCGAGCGGCTGGAGGCCTGAGAAGTAGAGCATGCAGACAGAGAGGAGGGCGCTGACAGTCGCGCGCATATCGAGGTCCCATCCTTTGGGTGGCCGTGGCAATCGCGCGGCTACGTAGCGTCGGGAACGATCCATACTGTTCGTCTGTTGGGAACGGAGATCTGGTGCCCATTTAATTGTCTTGGTTTCTGGAGACGATATGCTCGTGGGGATGTTGAGAAGACAGTTCGAGTTTAGAGAGAGGCAGAAGATGTCGTGTAGAAGGACAAAGCAGCGGGTGTCTGCCGAAAGGGCGCGTTTCCTTTCATGCCTTTCGGTTTTTGGCGACGCCGGAACAGGCAAAGAAACAAGGACAGACTCGGATGGCTAATGACGGTCGGCAGCAAATTGAATGTCTTTGTACATTTCGTGTGCCTCGTCAGATGTACCCAACGCAGAGGTCAGCGAATTACGGCCTGCTCAGACCCTTTCCTAGCAGCTCGCGCCCGATCTCATCAACGAGCGCGACGGCCTTGAATGCACCCTTCTTACCAAGCACCGTGTCACCCGCATCCATTGTTCTCAACAGGTCTACCAGCTCTCCGTCCAACGGCGCTAAATACGTCAAGTAACCCAGCGCAAGCAACATTCCCCTCAGTGCCTCGGGCGACTCTCCTTCCTGCGAGATGGCCTCTAGTAGCGACGCAGCGAGCTCGATCTGATCACCCTCGGGCAGTGCATCAGTCTCGCCTGCTCTGCGTTTCCTGCTGTTCGCCAGGGCCACGTTGTAAAGGAGCGAAGCGGCGGCTACGCGGACGTTACTGTGGCCCTCGTCGAGGAAGCTAGACGAGAT
Source organism: Dendrostoma leiphaemia (assembly GCA_026120015.1). Lineage (NCBI taxonomy): Eukaryota > Fungi > Ascomycota > Sordariomycetes > Diaporthales > Erythrogloeaceae > Dendrostoma > Dendrostoma leiphaemia. Next base: position 9,857 of record JALRMF010000084.1, read on the forward strand.
GAGACTTGTAATCGCGCCTCGTAGGCTTTTGTGAGTCAGAATCTGTGGCGGATACAAGGGCGTGCTGAAGAGGTTGCAAGCCATCTGCAGCGTGACGAGACGAAGAGCATAAGGACAATCTGTGGAGAGGCCATTGACGTAGGACAGGAGAGAGATGATGGTCTCGTGGTCCTTCTCTTCGGCGAGATACCCACTCAGACGAACGTCGACGAGACCGCAGCGCAATAGATCGACGATCGTGAACATCAAGTCTGCAGGGAGCGACTTGATGGAGTCCCGTATAAAAGTTGTCAAAGCCTTCATGTCGGGTAATGTCGCTTCTGCTGCGCCTTCTTTGTTGCGAGCCTCGATGAAATGGGAGATGGATTTTACAGCTGGGGCCTCCGCTGTAGATCCCATCTTAGACAGCAATTTGGGTATAGGTGGTGTTTTAGTGAAGAGGACTGGCTTCGCATCTGGATTCTGCAGCGCCGGCAGCTTGAGAAGTGCATGTGGGTGAATCGAGTGTGCCATCTGTACAAGGAGCCGCACATTCCCACGTAGCGCGCCAGCATCTGCCCCAGACCATGTGTTCTCTTCTTTACCGTGTAAGAATGTGACAAAGGTTGGGGTGGCTTGGACAGAGTACCGGCTGCCGACGTCGAAAGCCTGAGAGATGTCGACCTTGATCAGGACGCCCTGGTCGCCGACTTCCGCAGCAAGCTCGTCGTACAGAGGGTACAGCATCTTACAAGGGCCACATGTCGCTGATGTGAAGAAAACGACCGCGCAGGACTTCTGCACACTGGCCAATAGAGAGTCAAGTTCTTGCGAGCTGCTGACCGCCCTGACCTTGGCCTGTGGTTGCGAGGATCCGCCCACCGCATGCCCATTTGTATTCCCTTGGATACCCAATATTCCGCCTTGTTGCCTGCCGGCCTCGATTTGTTGGTTCAGAGTTGGCATCAGCATCCTGCCGAACGGAGACTCCAGTACGGCATCGGGCATATGGAGGATGTGATCTGGGATGCCATTGCCCAACAGAAACGTTGCGAAATCATTGGAGAAATTGTTGCAATTGTGTTTCCAAAGGTTGTAGGCCTGAACAGTATATATCTCCCTCAACGACCCCAAATACTGCTGGATGACATCCATTGGCAATTGGGTCTTGCCCAACGGGAGGCGCTGCATCGGCTGGCCAAGATGAGAGGAACCAGGTGTGATGGCCACAACATTGCCGTCATAGACCCACTCAAGTCCATCAAGCTCGATGGACGTATGGTAGATGGCATCGAGTTGGAAGCCGAGAAACTGCATGGACATCTGCCGTGCCATGCCTCGGGAGAGGTCGTAGACAAGCAGATGAACGTCCATGATTCAAGAAGTGAGAACGAAGATGATGGCGAGAGACTGCTGTCGAGGATAAGAAGAAGAAGAAGAAGAAGAAGAAGAAGACACAAAGAGAGCAAGTGTGCTTGCCTCGTCCTCACGATCGAAGTGAAGGTTGCTCAATGGGTTTTGTAGGAGACTGAAGGATTCGCCGGGAGGCAACAATGGGACGCGACGTGTGCGCAAGGCTGTCAGAGGATGATTGATGTATTGTCAATCGAACCTCGGCGAACGTCACAGCAGGTCGGCAAGGGCCATGACCAGGGTGAGGTCAACGGAAAGCATGTGGCTGAAGTCAGCCGTTAGCCTTCAAACGCTACAGTATAACGCCACAGCTGTGACCAAGATTAGGTTAGATTGATCCACCCCCTATTAGGCTCGCTGCAGGGACAGGGGCTGAGTGTGCCAGCAGTGCCGCCAGGCACTGAACCCGGGTGTGCCAGTGTGCCAGTGTGCCAGTGTGCCAATGTGCCAGGCTGGGATTTGCGAGGCAATAGAGGCTTGGTAGGAAATTGAGGAGGCCAGTTGGGAAACTTGAAATTCTGCATACCAATCCAATCCAAACACATTCAACCTCGACATCGACATTAGGTTTTCCCCCTTTTCTTCCTTCACGTGTCATTTCATTGTCCATCCTATTCCTGTCGTCGCGTGCAACGGGGCAGTCTAGACTCGTTCAACCTTCTTGTCTCTCGCTTCCGCTGTCTATTCGTCGACTCGTTTTCTTCCCTTGCATTGCCTTGCCTCGGACTCGGATCGCCTTTGCTTATCGCGTTTAATGGGTTTCGTGGCTTGTGCGCACCCGCATCGTGTCTGAAGACTTGGCAAGAAGGCCAACTCTACGGCTACAGCTCTTCTTCTTCTCTTGCCGAGAGGATCGCTCGCTCCACATGCGACGAACCTCCGTCTCCTTGCCCATCAAGCAAGTTGCGACCGACCCCCACGAGAAGCCAGACAGATACGGCCACGAACGCCGACAAGCCGGCATCCTGGAGAAGCTCAAGGACGACATGATGTCCCAGGCGCAGAAGACGCGCTGGTTCAAGACTGGGGCGATACTCTTCATCTTCGTCCTGGGCATCTACTACCTTGCCCCCTCTGGCGTCGATGTATACAACGGAGGTGAGTGCGCACCCATTGCACATATCATGTCAATGCCCCGCGCATCGACACCCGGGACCATGGACTGACCTTTCGTTTTGCCTCCCTCATAGGCGCCCCTGTTGGCGGTCAAACCCCCTCCGACACGTCCTACGGCACCGACAGGTGTACACAATCCTACTCCAAGGACAAGCCCATCGTCCAATATGTCAATATGATCGATGCTGGCAGCACGGGCTCGCGCATCCACGTGTACAAGTTCAACAACTGCGGTCCCACTCCGGAGCTCGAGAACGAGGTTTTCAAGATGACCAAGAAGATCGATGGTAAGAGCAGCGGACTGAGCGCATACCCTGACGACCCCCAGGCCGCCGCCGAGAGCTTGGACAGCCTGATGGAGTCAGCTATGGAGACCGTTCCGGACAAGCTCAAGGGCTGCTCCCCGGTCGCCGTCAAGGCCACCGCCGGTCTGCGACTGCTCGGTCCCGACAAGTCCCAGCGGATCCTCGACGCCGTGCGCACCCACCTCGAGACCAAGTATCCCTTCCCCGTTGTGTCCGCGGACAAGGACGGTGTCGCTATCATGGACGGCTCTGACGAGGGTGTGTATGCATGGATTACGACCAACTACCTGCTCGGAAATATTGGCGGACCGGACGAAAGCAATACGGCCGCCGTCTTCGACCTGGGTGGTGGCTCGACGCAGATTGTCTTCCAGCCCAACTTCAAGGGCCTGACTGACGGCGGCATCCCCTCCAAGATGGCCGAAGGCGACCACAAGTACGACCTGGACTTTGGCGGCCGCCACTTCACGCTCTACCAGCACTCGCACCTGGGCTACGGTCTGATGAGCGCACGCGATGCCATCTTCGCGCAGTTGGTCAACGAGGTGCACGAGGCCTACCAGACCGAGAGGTCTTGGCTGACCAAGCCCATCGTCAACCCTTGCTTCGCATCCGGCATGTCCAAGGTCGTGACCGTCAAACTCGGCGACGATCACCCGCTGGGCGCCTCGCGCGAGTTCAACTTCACGGGCCCATCTACCGGTGGCGCGCCCGCGCAGTGCCGCAGCCTGTCGGAGAAGATTCTGAAGAAGGAAGCGGAGTGCAAGCTTTCTCCCTGTAGCTTCAACGGCGTGCACCAGCCTGCCATCGCCAAGACGTTCGCGACCGAGGACATCTACTTCCTGTCCTACTTCTACGACCGCACCCAGCCCTTGGGGATGCCCGACTCCTTCACGCTTAGGGAGATGCAAGAACTGACGAACAAGGTCTGTGGTGGAGAGAATGACTGGGATCTGTTCTCCAGCGTGGGCGGTGCGCTCGAGGAGCTGCGGGATAGACCTGAGCACTGCATGGACCTGAGCTTCATGGTCGCGCTTGCGCACACAGGATACGAAATGCCCATCGACCGTGAGGTCAAGATCTCCAAGAAGATCAAGGATAACGAGCTGGGCTGGTGTTTGGGTGCCAGGTGGGTCATTCCCCGTTCCCGTCTCATGCTGTCTTTTATCATGCTAACATTGATAAAACAGTCTGCCCCTTCTCTCCCAGAACTCCGGGTGGCAGTGCAAGGTCACTGAGATCCACTAGGCGAGGAGATCAGAATTATAGACATGATCAAGGAGTTTCATTACGCTTCTTTTCCGCTAGACGAGGGCCAATTTCTCGACAGACGGACAGCAGCGGCGGTCTGGCGACAAACTTTCATGCAGACTATAAAAAAGCTTGTGGCATTTTCATCCGGGCGTTTGGGAAGGGCACAGGGAACTCATATTCGCGCATCATGTACGAACGGCAGACGATATCGTGATATGGGAGGGGTTTTGTTTTTGGCTGGCTCGGCAGACCAAGACAATATGATGATCAGGGTATGAATGGGGTCGGGAAGGACTGCCCTGCATGACCGCATGTTCGTCAATTCTTATATGAGGTGCGTACATCTGCGAGGACTACCACACCCAAGCCAAAGGGGTTGCCTCTCATCCGCGGATATATCGTGAGCAACTCGAGGGCAAGACAATCTTGTCACAGCCTTTGTAAACGACAGTGAAGATCTGCTTGTGAAATTGGTCTAGACTGATACCCTCGGGCCATAGCGTTTCCCGTGTACCTCTCCTAATCATTGAGTCCAGACCTCTGTTCCGTTCTGAACGGCCGTCGCCCTCTGGTAGCTGTTGCTGAAGCTTCCTGGTTTTTATGTCTCTTCTCACACTACCTAGAGTCCTGCCACCGGCATGAGATTTCCAAAGCCCATGCCGATTAGACCAAGAGCTGAGAACTTACGATTGCTGGGAATGCATCCTCCTTCAGCCAGAAGACCATTTCTCCACTGGCTTCGTCCGTGCCGACTCCATCGTTGTATTCTTGGTTTTGCCGCTTCGCAGCGCGAGGTGGCTACTTTGTGAAACACGCGAGAACTATTATATGTTAGTATTGAAGATGTTTGAAACGGATAATTCATGCTAGAAAACATATACAAGCAGCGTGCATTTATTACATTGACATGTTCAAAGCTTTGTCACCAAAATGCCTCTGAATTATGATATGTAGATAGACTGGAGCAATGACATAACTTCTGGAGGTCTGCAACCGTACCCGTGGACTGAAACACACCCTTGAATTTGGATTCGCTTTTGTAGCCATTGATTTTAAATACATGCGTTACATGCTGTTGACTCTAATGTTGGCTATGGTTGATGGTTGGGACTGTACCTGGGTATGCAGTGAATGGATGTCTACATACCTAGGTACCAACGTAGTATTCATATTATCATGGCTGTTTGGCAATCTATGAATTTGTGTCCTTCAGGGAATCTACCATCATAATACCTAGACACATGAGTAATCACGCACCTTGTTTCCTCAGCCAATGGATACCTAGGTAAACACCAAGTACATAAAGAGGTATTAGCCGGAGGTGGCAAGAAGCAGACTGAGCTCTGTGGCACAGATTTGTGGCTGTGGCAGATTGGTAAAGATGAATTTTGCATGACATTAGCACGCTGGTCTTCGTAGCATCCATATATGCCATAGGAAAGTGCTCTGCCGTAATTTTTGCTGTTTCATCAAGCCCAGCAGCTGCCTTGCTTAGGTCCTAGCTGGAACGTATTTACTGGACGGGATATGAACTAAGTAGAGGTCGGCCCATCTCATTGCAGCCCATTGCTGTTCCTGTCCTCAATAGTCACCACTGGCCACAGAAAGCTTCGTGAGCCCACATGCTACTGTAGTGGCCCCATACCTCAAGGCCCAACCCGCTGCTGTCAAAAAATTCCCATCGACAACTTAGGCGTGACCGTCAGGGCTCATCCACCACAACCAACCCCCGACCACGCCTTCTTGTTCAGCCGATTGCTCTCCCTCCGTGCCCCAACGGCCCCTAGTCCTCCTTCGCGGTGGCCGCGGCCCCAACCCCTCCGCCAAACTCCCCGACCAGAGACGTCACGGCCTTCATGCCCTCGGCGAACCCGCTGACCTGGTTCTTGACCTCGTTGACAGTCACGGTCGGGTCGTACTTGAAATACTTGGAGCCCTTGGCCCACGCGGCCGCGCGGTCAAAGAGGTACTCGCCCGCCCAGAGGTAGACGCCAAAGACCTTGGCGCCGGCCGCGTTGGCGATGAGGGCCTGCGTCTGGAAGGTGAGGCCCGTGGAGCGGCGGATGCCCGCGAGGATGGTGCTCGTGAGCAAGGCGAGGAAGAGGGTGTCCGGGATGAAGCCGAAGGGCATGTTGGCGAGGGTTTTTTTTCTTTCTTTTCTCGTTTTCCTGGGGAGAGTTTTGGGATGTCTGGTTGGATGATGGTGTAGGTTGACTTTCGTGGTCGCGTTTCTTTGAGAGTTAGACAGACGCTTTGTCCAGTGATGATAGGATCTGGTGCCGGTGTCGAGGCTAGAGGGCAGTCCCTCACAAAGAATAAATACCTAGGTACTTGCACAGGGCTTCTGGACTCGAGAGAAAGGACACGTAGGGTTGTGTTTGGGAAAGAAAAAAAAATCGGGGAAGAGTACAACGCACCCGAGAGTTGACAAGTAAGCCGAGACGCGCTGGCAGTTTGAGAGGCCCGTGAGGCAGTGTAGTCGGAAAAGTGGGAACATGCTGAATAAGCTCACCTCCTTGCTGCACGAGGCTCGGACTCGGAAGCTGCGAGGAACCTTAGAAGGCCTTGGCAGTTGGCAGAAGCCTAGCAACAGGTATGCACCTTCCACGTCAGTCGATTGAGATATCGCCTCATTCAGACAAAGTTCAGGTTGCATGTGACATGTGTTGACGTGGAGTGCCAAGCCGTCTCCGTCAGTCGGACGAACAGGTCTCCGCCAAAAGCCAGATTGCGCTTTGAGAGTAGTCATCCAGAGGCAGTAGAGGTGCTCGCAGCCAAGATGCAAATGCTTGGTTCTCAAATATGCAATGGGTATCTTGTAATGGCAGTACCCAGGTCTATATGTACTCCCGCAAAGTCAGATGCTCTATACTGGCGCGCCCACCGACTGCAGCACGTCCTCAACGACATCTTCCGGTCCCCACCCTTCCAGCAGCTTCTCGATAGCGGCCAATTCACTTCCCCACTGCATGCTCCTCTCTCTAGCCGGCTCAACCATCTTGATGCGGTGCAAATACACTTTTCTCGCCGCAAGACACACCAGCGCCGGCGTGACGTAGTCCAACCCGTGCAGAGGCGCAAGGCTCTTGATGAGCATCTCAAAGTGCCGAGTTGCCTGGGGTGTGATGCCCGCGGCAACTGCGCGGTGCATCCGCAGGAAAGAGATGATGTTCATCTGGTACCGGGTGACGTCGATGTCAACCGAGACATGGTGGGAGAGCTGCCGCAGCTGGGTGACGTCGGCCGTGGAAAAGACAGGCGGTTTAGAAAAGGTCGCCGTGTTCAGGGACTTGGGGCTGCGGAACATGCTCCCGCTTGCTCGGCTCCGCCGCTTGACTACGCTGGCTTCGCTAGCTATGCTGGCATCGTCGCCTTCGCCATTTCTTCTCAGCTCGGAGGAAGCAAATGACGACCCATCGTCTCCATATAGGTGTGAGAATCCCTCCTCGTCCGGATCGACCCAGTGGGCCACGTAGAAGAAATCGTTCAGATGTGGCGTGACCCTGGCTTGCCCACCGCTATCAGCGCCGAGCACGGCTACCAGCATGAACGTCTTGGGGGCGGTCTGGACCGACGTCCTCGTGAAGATACGGTGTGTCCGCAGCAGTTCAAGTGCTTGTATCTGCACGGCCTTGGGCGCTTGGTCGAGGTTCTTGGCCAGGATAACATTGGCTATCTGAGAACTTGCCGACGGGCCCAGAATCGACGAAGTTGGTGTCAGCGGTGCAATCGGGTGTTGGCCGCCGCCCTGGACCTGGTGGTACCCCGGTGCATTGCTGGATGGAAAATAGGAATCGTGGGCTGAACGTGCTAGATACGGGGAGAAGGACCGCGTGGTTATCGGCGATGCTGAACGGGGATGCAGCAGAAGAGAGCTGGCGAATTCCTCGAGGGTGGTGTGCGGTGTGCACTCGACCACAGCTGACTTGAGGCCGAAGGTACGTTCGGACACGAGCTGTAGCTCGCTGACAAGTTCGTCGAGACAGTCTTCCGGAGTGCTGATCAGGCAATGCTCGTTGCTGATGAGGGAGAGCAGACAGGCCAGCTCGACGTCGCTGAGGGAGTGCACTTTGGTGAGGACATGATCGTCGGCCATTAGGCTGTCGTTCTGCCCCTGCTATCTGTCCATCGAGTCGGTGAAGGACACGGCCAACGAGGGTCTCTGTCGTCACGGCCGAGCAGGATGGCTTCAGCTGAAGGGCTTCATGGGTAGTGGTGTTGGTGTTGTTGGCTTTGGCTGTCGCGAAGGAATAGAGCTTGCGAGGTTGTGGAATCAAGTCGGTTTTCTGGTTCTGGTCGAACTCCAGGCTATGACGATCTCAAATGAATGCGGTCAGCAACGGCAGGGGCATCCCATTCCTCTTGTCCTGAAGACCAAAATTAGCCGCGCAAGAACAAGGGACTGGGGCGCACGTGCCCCTGCAAAGACAAGTCTCTGGCAGGTGGAATGCGCCGCCAGTGCCTGATTGGCGTTGTACAACTAGCATCCGTGTTATCGAGCGGGCCCAGCGCTATCTTTCCTTCCATGTGTTCTCGGTCCTCCGCACAGCGCGCTACCCGTCATCATTTGATCGTCTGTGTTTCCATTACCAGACCTGAGCTGCGACGGCGCACCCCAACATCCAACAACGTCGAACTTGCAACTTCACCACAACGAAGTCGCGCAAACCTCCTCGCCTTGATCGCCTTTTCTGCTGGGCTCGCCCTCGCTGACCTTGCGATCCTCGAACCAAGCCCACCGTTCAGGTGCCGGAGCGCGCACCCGCCACGAGTCAAGCGTCATCGACAATCCACCCCCAACACAAACCAACCCCACCGCCCAACATGTCGTCGAGAAAGAAGGTCCTCTTGAAGGTACGGCGCCCAAGGGAACTGTGTCTAATGGGACTGGTGCAGTACACAGACGCTGACGAAAAGACAATCCACAGGTGATCATCCTCGGAGATAGTGGTGTTGGCAAGACCAGCTTGATGAACCAATATGTACGATCTCCTCCATGGAAGCGATGCTGGGCCAGAAGCACAAGTGTGTTAAAAGAGCAGCAGCTGACAAGGTGATGTCTTTGAAACAGGTCAACAAGAAGTTCAGTGCAAGCTACAAAGCCACAATCGGTGCAGATTTCCTTACGAGGGAGGTGCTCGTCGACGACCGACAAGTGACAATGCAGGTATGATACCACAGATGTTCCAGCTCGACATAGTATTAGTGCTAAGCCTGGCCCTTTCAGCTCTGGGACACCGCAGGACAAGAGCGCTTCCAGTCCCTCGGTGTGGCCTTCTATCGTGGTGCCGACTGCTGTGTGCTCGTCTTTGACGTCAACAACTCCAAATCCTTCGATGCCCTCGACTCCTGGCGTGACGAGTTCCTCATCCAGGCATCACCCAGAGACCCCGATTCGTTTCCCTTCGTGGTGCTGGGCAACAAGATCGATGTCGAGGAGAGCAAGCGGGTGATCTCCACCAAGAGAGCCATGACCTTTTGCCAGTCCAAAGGCGGCATTCCCTACTTTGAGACTTCTGCCAAGGAGGCCATCAACGTCGAGCAGGCCTTTGAGGTGATTGCACGGAATGCGCTGCAGCAGGAGGAGAGCGAGGAGTTCAGCGGAGACTTTTCCCAGGACCCGATCAACATCCATCTGGAGAATGATAGGGACGGCTGCTCGTGCTGATTGATCGGCTTTGAGGAAATCACCCAAGAATCGTTTGGCATTTAGCAAGACAAAGGCAGCTTTGACTGTTCAAGTCGGCCTAGTTGTACATCAGCACGAGTGAATTGGAGCATTCGTCATGGCTTATCATTATGCTTCTTGGAGAGAGACACCTGGACAATAGTGCTTTATGGTTGGGCTTGCGGATTGGGGATGCTGGACAAGACATGAGCAAGGTGTTGGAAGAAGGAGCTTCCAAAGAGATGGCACCCGTGGAAGAGATCAGCATGGCTTTATGAAAGGGACAGGCGATTGAGAGACAGCTTTTCGGGAGTCAACCAAGGCTACACTGACTACATGTGGTGGGAGGAGTATTACAACCAAATGCATTCTTATCAAAAAGAAGCCGAGCAGAAGTTCCCTGTGCTATCTTACATGATTCCATTCTCCATTGAGGCTATTCGGGATAACACCCACCCCCCCCCCTCTCCCCAAAAGCTCCTTGGGCCCGGCACCCAGCACCCAGTCTCAGGGCGCTTGGTGCTTGCAACATTTGATATGTGCAAGCTGCCTAAGGTGGGAGGTCAATGTCAGTGATTAAAAAATTCTGCAGACCTGTTGCTGATTAAATTCTTACTGTGCAATAGATACTTGCCTTTTTGGCAGCACACCTATTATGTACATGTACATGTTTGCATTTCTTCAGCAATATTCTGCGTCTGTTCCCCAAGGCGGGCGGCTGCATGGTGATCTAAATGTGTCTGAGACAGGGGGGGGGGCCGTCTCCGCAATCAAGCAGGTCGGCGCCGGTAGATAGGTCCTACCTAGTCCCTCTTGAGCATACGGAGTGCCGCTACAACCGAACAGTAACACCATACTGCTTTCCGCACCGCCTGATCCCGTAGCGTTACAGATACCCCTACTTCGACATCCACATTCCTTTCAGCCGCATAGCGGCTTGCAAGCCTCCTGTGATCTGTTTCTTGTCAGTACACTCGTTCGAACGAGATCACAAGGTTCACCAACTGCAGGCAGATTGAGCCGACACCTCAGCCTCGGCGAGCGGCAGCGGTGCGATTGTGTGTTGAACAGCTGTGGGCAATCCCGAAACTGCCGTCTTGCGATACGCGATGGGATGAACGTCGCAGGCCAATGCGAACAACGCCGCTACGTCTCTGCCGCGTCTGGGAAAAAGACCAAGAAAAGAAAGCAACACTCGATGAGGATTATATATCGAAGACACTACAATAGCCACATCACGACGTTCACGCCATGGCGCCGCTCGAGCCTCTGGCGGGCACCGCCGAGCTCGCCCCCGACCACCACCACCACCTCCACCCCCATCCGCGACAGCGCTCCCTCTCCATCTCGAGCCACACCGCCCAGACGCACCTCTCCTCGTCGATAGCGTCGCTCCGTAGCGCGGGCGCGGCGCCCGCGAGCGGCGGCATACACGCGCTCAAGGCCAAGATCGGGCTCGGCGGCGTCGCGCGGCGGACCCTGGGCATCAGCCTGCTGCTGGTGACGGTGTGCCTGTGGACGACGTCCAACTTCCTGGCGAGCTACATCTTCAGCGACCACACGTATGACAAGCCCTTCTTCGTCGTCTACGTCAATACCAGCGTCTTCGCCGTCAGCCTGGTGCCCATGTTCGTGCGGTTCGTATCCAGACACGGCCTCGAGGGCGTGCGGAGCGAGCTGCGCGAGCTGCTGCGGAGCCGTCGCCGTCGCGGCAGCAGCAGCAGCAAAGGCGCAGTCGCGAGCGGAGGAGGCGGCGCAAGAAGCGTGGGCAGGGCCGAGAGAAGTGGCTCGTTGCTGGGACGGGGCCGGCCGAACATCAAGACCCCCGACGAGGAAGCGCACGGCCTCCTGAGCGGCGGCGCGGGCGCGGACGACGACTACGACGACGACGGTCTCCTGTATGACGACGACGACGTCGACGAGCTGATCGAGGGAGGAGGGGGCGAGGCGAGCTACAGCAGCAGCGCCTTCGACGTGGTCGACGCGCCCGACGGCCTCGAGGACGGCGAGGGCGGCGAGGAGAAGCTCTCGCTGCGCGAGACGGCGGCGCTGAGCCTCGAGTTCTGCATGCTGTGGTTCTGCGCCAACTACTTCGCGTCGGCGTGCCTCGAGTACACCTCGGTGGGCAGCGTGACGATCCTCACGTCGACGAGCAGCGTGTGGACGCTCGTCTTCTGCGCCGTCATGCGCGTCGAGACGTTCTCGTACCGCAAGCTCGTCGGGGTGCTCGCGAGCCTGGCGGGCGTGGTGCTCATCTCGACGGTGGACCTGAGCGGCAAGAGCGACGAGGACAGGGGCAGCTTCCCGCACAAGAGCCAGGCTAGCATCGCCATCGGCGACGGCATGGCCTTTTTCAGCGCCATCGTCTACGGGCTCTACGTGACTGTCATGAAGAGGCGGGTCGGCGACGAGGACAGGGTGAACATGCCGCTGTTCTTTGGCCTGGTCGGCGTCTTGAACCTGGTGCTGCTGTGGCCTGGGTTTTTCTTGCTGCACTGGACGCGGATTGAGCCGTTCGAGTGGCCGCCCACGGGCAAGGTGTGGGTGATCATTGTGGTAGGTGCTGTCCTTTTGAGCAACCTGGGCCCTGGTTCTCTGGTTTCCATCTTACAGTCGTGCTAATTCGCACCAAATGCAGCTCAACTCGATCTCCTCCTTTATCAGCGACATGTCCTGGGCGTACGCGATGCTCCTCACCACACCGCTCGTGGTCACCGTCGGCCTCTCCCTTACGATCCCGCTGTCGCTCATCGGCGAGATGATCCAATACGCGCAGTACTCGAGCTGGATCTACTGGGTGGGCGCGGGGATCGTGCTGATGTCGTTCTTGTTTATAAATCACGAGAGCACGGAGGGGGATGAGAAGGCAAGGGGGGCCCACGAGCTTTCTTGAGCGGCGGGGGAGCGGGGGGGGGGGCGTTCATTTTGTATATCTGAAGGTCGTTATCGTATGTGCATTTGCGGCTTGTATGGCGTTCTTTTCATGTTGTATTTGCTGCTACTAGATGCTCCCTGGAGTCCACATAGCCCCATACAGCACATCGGGGTGGAACAAGGTCGTGCCTTTTCCCCCATGACATATACGCAGCGGGCTTAGAGCATAGATGGAGACGGAGTGTCCAGAGCATAATCCCGAGAGAGTCATGGTTCTTGAATATACGTCAGATCGGATACGATGCAGTGTCAGCATGCAGCGTGTCTACTCTCAACACCGTTGCGAAGTGCTTTGGCCGGGCTTGAGATGCTAGCATCTGGTTCAAGATAGAGAGATCCTTTTGGAACCCTCAAGACGAATCTAGTCCGGCCGGATCGCAAGGACTCAATTACAAGGAGATTACTCGGTCCATCGCCTACGTGGAAGGACGCGGCGCGCACGAGCAGGCACCTACTTGAGTTCTTTTGAGTGGCATCACGCCGTGCAACTACATCCTCCACCGAGAGTCAGCTATCGAATCCCTAGGCCCAGAGATGTATCATACTTGACGCTGGTCGAACGGGGAGACGTTCACGCCCTGAGAAGTCACCAGAGCGGGCGGCGACTATCCTGCCCAAGCTGTCTTCTCTGTTCCTCCTCCGGGAGTGACTGGCCGAATGTTACTGCACGCTAAGAGAGTTGAAAGTGACACGTAAAAGCAGCCTGCGAGGATCTTGTCGGCGAGGGAGCATGGTTGGCCATCCGTAGATAGAGTATCTGTATGCTGTGGGATTAGTCACACGAGGCCATGACTGGTGCACGTTGAAGGTTGGAAGATTTGGAACTTGTCTTCTGTCGCACAATATCCGTTGACACAAGAGATAGAGAGCACTTGAGGTTCTCTGGTTTGGTCTCGTCACATCAGCCTCAACATTGAAATACCCGGCAAGAGCCGCCGTGGCTGGGCACACAAACATGTGCAGATGCAGCACCAGCCAACAAGCCACATGCATCATTTTGCGTGCCAGAACAAGGACTTGAGACTGCAAAATCACACATTTATCACGGCGTGACGGTTTCTTTTTGGCAGTTGTAATATTTTTTTCTTTCATTTTCCACACACACTTTCTCCCCCCCCTTTTTTTCTCTCTTCTTTTCTTCTTCTTCTTCCTTTTCCTGGCAGTCCTCTCTCCACGGCCGAGTGTCATAGTCCCTGGCACCTCTGAAGTCGTACATACTTTGTCGTGGATATGAGAGCACTGCACAATGCGGACGGTGTGTATGGCACATTTGGGGGTGGCTGTGTACTGTACATAGAGTCAAGGTTTCCCAGCGGTGTGGTAAGACAGCGTCGGGTAGAAGGCTAAATACGACGGGACCATCCGTCCAGCCCTCCTCGAGAGCAGAGGCCGCGCTCGACAGCTTGAAAACTGGGTCGGGACGATCCTGAAGCCGTGACTGGACCGTAATGTGAGGAAAGCCGCCGTGAGGCAAATGCATAGGACGGGGGAGGCCCCTGTTCTTTGAGGGGTTCTACGGCGGCCCAGAACGTCCGCACAACTTACTGGTTGAGATCGCAGGCATCTGGCATGACGGGCATTGGGCAGAAAGCATGGCGAGGCATGCCAGGGCACGCATGTGAGAGATCCCACCTCGCCACTTTGACGACGACAAGTCAAAAGTCCTCGAGGGGCACAAGTGACTGGTTTTGGGCCCCCTTCGAGACGCCACCCACGCCCATCATTTCCCCAGCGTGTTCAGCATGACACACAATCATCTTTCGACATACGGGAAGACCCTGTCTGAACGTTTGGATTGTCACAATAACTGAGTATGAAAATAGCACATCATACACAGTAGCGGCGAAGAAGACCATACCATTGCCATGGGGCCGGGATCACTTAATGTCCGGAAGAGGAAGACATACGCTCAAGCACGTTTGGTGCTAGACCCACCGCAGTCTAGCCACGGCGCCACCAGCACCGGAGCACCTGAGCACGAGGCAAGTTTCGACGGCCTAGCAGCCTAGGTCACTTCTGCCGTCCTGGGGTACAAAGTACTAAGAACCAAAGTCCTCTGGCAGTCGCGCCTGCGGGTCGTGCGAAATCTGCGGGTGTACTTTTGATCGTCAATGATCGGTCCACCTGGCCCCTTCCTTTTCCGGGCACTCGACGCGTGGACCGCGACTTTCCCTCCTTCACACACTTCCACCCGCACATACAGTACACGCTCTCCCTCGGGCGACCGCTCCCCACTCTCCTCCTCACTCAGGTCCTTCTAGCTGCGGCTGCCTCGCTCCCTCCCCATAGGGGACCCAAGCCTGGGTGTCACTCCTTCGCTCAGGGCCGAAGTAGACGGCCTGTCTTGTGACCCTGTGTCCTTTCTCTAATTCCTGCTCATCTTGTCACGTTGCGTCATCTCGAGATTCGTTGCGTCTCCTCCTTCCCTACCATTCGTCGTCTCGTTCCGGCTTGGACCGAGGCACAAGTCTTATGCTGTGTTCAACTTCTAGACTGACTCTGCGACACCTCCCTCTTCTGCACCCTATATTCTCTTCCTACATGCTCTTAGATGCCATAGAATCGTAACTACACGCATTTCCCCCCCTCTCGCCTAGAATAGCGCCAGCAGGCCTCCTCGTCCGATTCTGCGGGCCCCCTCACGGCCTATGACCGCCGACCTGCATTTCTACAAGAACCACCTAGATCGCCCAGTCATCGGTCAACGATATCAATAATCATCTGGTGACCAGTACAAATTCACCCACTCGGGGCCTTTCAACTTGACTGCCGCCATTTGTTTCTTGCGTCCTACAATCATCCGCGTCCGCATGGTTCCCCGAGACATCTTCCCGCAGACCACCTTGCGCTTTCAGCACAACAAACGACGTTTACGCTTCGTGGCTAGAGATAATCCGGGACACCGACAACATAATAAATGACAGACAGCAAACCTCCCCCCTCAGAAGGGGGCTCCGGGTCTCTGGCACACCAGATAAACGTGGCTATAGCCTCGAGTCATACCAAGATTAACAGGCTTATCCTCGATCGAATGCCCAAGGCGGTGCCTCCTCAGACCGACAACCCTTCAACCTACATCACCGGTCTCATTCACATCGGAGCCGTCTACATCGCCTTCGAGTCCCTATGGCAGAACATACTCGATATCCACTCCGAGATTGCGCCGGTCCCTTACGTCTTCCCCTTTAGCGATGACCGCAGCCGCCGCGACGAGACGCCTCAGATCACCCAGAGGACTCGCCGTATCCTCGAGGAGGCCTACTGGCCTAATTTGTTGCGAGCGGCACGGATCAAGGCGGATGTCAAGGCCATGACGGGCTGGCCTGATCATGTCATCGACGAGCAGGTCAGGCTGGCGGGCACCTCGGGTAGATTAGGAAAATTCACGCTTCACATAAGGGACTCGTTCCACGCAAGGCCACATCTCTTGCTCGCGTACGCGTACTCTCTGTACTTGGCATTGTTGTCCGGCGGATCTTACATCAGGACGGAACTGCTGTACTTGCAATCCGAGTTCTGGTACACAACACCGACACCGATTAGACCCCACATGGTGGAATGCAGACCCAAACAGGACTCCGAGAAGAATAGGCGCGACAGTACTCGTGATCATGACTCGACATCACACGGGCTGGCTGTGGATGACCCATCCGTCAAGATCCCGCTCGATTTTCTGGACTTTGATCCCCCGCTGGGCGAAAATCCTCGACAGCAATCTAAGGAACTGAAAGCCGAGTTCAAGAGACGTTTTGCAGAGGCTGAGAAATTACTGGCCGAACCAGAGAGGAAGGACATTATCGAGGAATCGACTGCCATCTTCCAGAACCTGGAGTCAGTGGTGGGAGAGCTGGACAAGACTTTTGGCGCCTCCCAGGGGCAGGTGCATTTGCCGCACTCACCACTGCATTCAACACGAGGAACGGGTATTGGATTCCGGCTCCGAGATAGCATCGCTATTGCGAAGGGACGACTTCTGAGGACACGACAGAAGTCCAGCAGCAGCTCTGTCACGGCGACAGTACCTACAGTTCAAGAGGAGCTGACCGACTCTCGTTCTGCCCCAAGCTCTAGGCCTTCGTCGATATCCGAGATATCAGCCGAGTATAAAAATGCTCAGCCCGAGCTTCAGCGGCAGGAGGGCGAGCACAGCCTCGCGCGAGACGCCGTCCTCCCCGGCGACGGCTTCCGCACCATCCAATACGATGACGACTTGCAAAGGCCCGATAGAGCAGCCAGGGACGAGAACGAGAAGGCCAATCCGCACGGCTTCGACGGTACCAGTTCTGACCGCGCCGACTCTGACAGCGGCTTGTGCCCGATAAGCCGGATTCCGGCCATGAAGGCCATCTTGCCGCGGAGCGAGGGCCCCAACTATGCGCTCTACGCAATGTTATCGAACCTCGTGGTTCTTCTGGCCATGGCGGTCGTGTTTGCGGCGTATCTCTACGTCAGGCACGGGGAGCTCAAGGTCAGGCCGGTGGATTTGTGACTAGGAAACGAGACCTGCATGAATTGCGTGCGTGCTTGAACGGTGTGAGATCTGGGGACCGCGGACTGGACAACGAGAGCATCAGACACATTCATACAAGCGGCATGGTTGGCGTTTATGACATGGATGGTAGTGGGGAGCAACGAAGGGGAGACTTTGGTTGACCCCTCTTCCCCCTTTTTGATGATAATGATAGTAGCCTGGATAGAGATGCGTTTGGGCTCACGCCCGTGGGCACGCATACTGAAAATTGACACCAATCCTATATATGAATTGTTAGTATGAAGGAAGGGAGGAAGAAGAAAGACTGCACCCCTTCTAAGGTGCTCGGCACAATGAGGACGTGCACCAGTTGTCATGTCTAATATTTACCGGTCATTATACGACGCAGTCTACGGAGAGATTGTGTCTGCGTGCCATTCCGTTGGATTTCCCAATCCGAAATCGAAGCTCAAGACCTCGAGCAATCCGTTCGGAGAATATATCTCGGCTGATCGGCCCAGGAGGTAAGGTGGTGATCAGCTACCGCCCGTGACTACTGCGCCATATTAACTTGGCACAGAGGTCGGGGTATTTTGATCTTGATGACCTATCATTGACGTGACTTGTAGGCCTTGATCAGCTCGGCGGGTCGGCGTGCAAATGTTGTGGAGAACATCTCCTACTTCACGACGTCAAAGGGGAAAAGAGCAACAATGCGGTTTGGTAAAAGTCATCCCATGGTATTCGGTATTTGTCCCGTGGTGTATGCAGTCGTGTCTGTCTGATCTGCCTGCCTGGCTGGCTCATGTTCGATGCAATGCTAGACATACGTATCAACCATCCATCCATCCATCCTTCACTTTACGGTACGCCCCGTTCCGCCCGAAACCCCAAACTCCCCCGAAATATGCAGGAAGACAAAAGGACAGAGAGTAGTCCCACCCCTATGGCCGTAGCTAAGTCACTTTCTCCGTAGTAGACATGCTCATAATGTACCAAGACCGATTCGTCCCTTCAGTCTGATGGTTTTGCGGGAACCGAGTTATACACGGTGTGGGCAAGACCGAATTTTGGCTCGCCCGGGTCTCATCACCTTTCACTCGTCCTCATCCTCGTCCCAACCCTCCTCGACATCCGCCCACCCGCACCCCCACCGCCGCCCTTCACTCTCCCCGTTGACCCGCAGGTCCCTCGCCTTGGCGCCGCCGTCGCTCTCCCGCCAGCACCGGACCAGGTAGTCGTCGCTGACGGTGACGAGGCTCCCCTCGCTGCTCCACGCGAGCGCGCCGACCTCCTTGGCGTGGCCCCGCACCAGCGGCGTGCCGTAGCTGACGCCGCCGATGCTGCGGACGATGGGGATGTCCTCCTTGACCCCCGCGCGCCCCGCCGTGGACGTCGTGCGGCTGAGCGCGGGCCTCCTGACGCCCATGGCGCCCGGCCCTGCCGCTGCCGCCGACGTGCTGTTGCTGTTGTTGTTGTTGTTGTTGTTGTTGGCGGTGAGTGTGGCGTCCGGGCCGTTTTGTTGTTGGCTGTGCAGCCTGCCCGCCTCGATCGCGCTCTTGAAGTACGCCTCGTCCGTCGGGAAGAGCACGGGCGTCCCGTCCGCGCTGCCGACGGCGAGCATCTCGCTCCGGCCGTCGGACAGGGGCCGCAGGCTGGACTTGATGTAGAAGCTCGTGGCGTGGAAGTTGCCGTGCCGGAACCCGTACAGCGGACCGGGCATCTGCTCGGCGGGCGCGTGCCGCGGTTTCTTGCTCGCGATGCTGCTGCTGCCGCCGCCGCCGCAGCCGTGGCCGTCTCCGGGAGGCGGCCCCAGGACCATGTGCGAGGTCGAGTACGCGTACACGGTGTTGTCCTTGCAAAGCGCGTACAACCGGCTGGCGTCCGACGACAAGGAGAGCGAGGAGATGCCAAAGTGCCGCCAGTTGGTGTGGCTCGTCGGCGGCGCCGTGTAGCCCACGGGCGTGGGCGCGCGGTGCGAGCGGCTGGTGTGGATGGCCCGGATGTCCCAGAGCTTGATGCTCGCGTCGGCCTCGCACGCGCTGAGGAGGAGGTGCTCGCGGCCCGCGGGCAGCCAGTGGATCGCGGTGACGGAGACATCGCTCAGCCGGCCGGGGACCTCGCCGCGCGAGGCGACGTCCTCGTGCGTCGTCGTCGTCGCGCCGAGGGCGGTGCTGCTCAGCCCCACGGACCGCGTTTGGTATCGCGGCATGGCCTCGTGCGCGCCGAAGAAGGAGTTGACCGCGCAGCCCGAGGTGATGCTGCGCGGGGCCGTATAGCGCAGACCGGCGTCACGCTCGTAGGTGATCGAGTCGGAGACGGGGCCCCCGTGGCACCGGAGGTCCCAGATCTGGATGCTCCCATCACGGCTGGACGTGGCGAGGACGTGGCCTTGTCCGCGGCCAGGCTGGAAGCGAACTTGTTTGAGGGAGGCCGTGTGTTGGCCCAGCACGGAGATGGGCACCTGCGTCATCATGTCGATCACCTTGCCGGTCTGGTCACCCGAGGCGGTGGCGATGCGGGCGTCGTCGGACGAGAAGGCCAAGTCGATGATGGCGTTGTTATGAGACTGGAAGCACAGGTGTATTCTATTGTAAGTCGAGGACGGAGAGGTGTCTAGCAGGCGCACGCGACCTTCCTCGTCGCCAATGGCCACTAGGGAGTTGGTGTTGCATGCGGCGGCACAGAAGGGGATACACCGCGGATGGCCGTCGTGGCTGGTGGTATAATGGATGTCCCCAGGGCCGGAGTGGAAGTTGGCCGTCTCGGAGCGCCAGTCGGAGGTGGGCGTGGACAAGAATGAGCGTCCTCCGCGTGGCATACCGCCGAGTTGGCGCTGGAAGAGGTTTGCTGCCATGCCCCGGTGGGGGAGCTGCGTGAGACGTCTCGGAGGCTCAAGATCATCGTCATCATCATCATCATCATCATCACCGGCTTCGGAGTGGTCGCATTCGAAGTCGGATATATCCTCTGTTGCCTGGCTGCTCGCCGGTAGTGACTGCAGGGGGCTGAGAAGTGCCGACTTCATCACCTGGTCCTCGGAACTTCGAGCACATGGTGAAGACTGAAGGAGTGGTGGTGGTCTCAGGGGCGACGACTCTGGAGGAGTGTAGTGGCCCGTCTTCCGTCTCTTGAGCTGCCTTGGCGTCTCATTCCCGTCCTCATTCTCAACCTCATCCTCGAACCTGACGGACGAACCACCCAAGGGTTGCTTCAAAGGGATCGGAGAGTCCTTGATGCGCCGCTGGCGTCTGTTAATAGCCGAGCCAGTGATGGCTCCCAAGGCACGGGTCGTCTCGTCGATGGAGCCCGAGGCGGTCCTGGAGCGGGTGGTGCGGCGGGCGAAGAAGGCATTGAACTTCCGGGGGGTAATTGATGGAGGTTTCCTCTGTTTGGTGGATCGTCTTGGTGGTGAGAGAGGAGCGGCACTGTCTGGACTCGTGGCATTGTGGATCCTTGGGCTGGAGCGGACTGGAGGTGCTTCTGCTGGGCCATCTTCTACTGCCATGACCCTATGTACCGTTACTCTGTCTCTTGAGCTCTCGATTGGACCGTGGTTCCTGTAAAAAGCTGGTGATGTACAGCGAAGGGTGAAGAACAGATGAGTTCGGTGTATGTATGTGTGTGTATGAAGCAGCCTCCCGCGAAACCGAGATGAAGTGCGAGATATGTGGGCGGTAGAGTGTTCACGACGACGCGACTGATGAAACCATGCTCGTCGAGTGGTATTGCAACTGGAACGGAATACACACACAAGATGAAGAACGGGGTGTGAGGGGATTCGGCTGGTCGGGGTGATTGTGAGAGAGGATTGGACCAGGTTATAAAACGCCTGCTTCCAAGGTTTGGTGGTCGGGTGGTCAGTGGTCCATCACGACGCGCAAAAGACGCCACAGGTTGCAGCGAGGAACGCGTACCGTGTAAATGGGACTTGCACTTTCCATGTTGGGCCCAAGCTCTCGCCAATCACCGCTGCCAATTCGGCTGCACCCGCTCTTCTGGCACGACCCCACCGGGCACGCTAGAAGCCCCACAGACGAGGTACTTCCCTGTCCAGTCGCTGCTGGCCCGCTGCACGATCCTTGCCACAAAAGTTGGCTTATCTTATCGCACGAAATTTCTGGACGAAGGCCACTCACTACATACGTCCCTCTTCTCCGCCTCCAGGCACGGGAGAAAAGACCTGCGCGAACACACCTTTCCGGACCGCCCTCGCCGCGCACCACTTTCGCCATGGCGATCCAGAAGAAGCACGGAAAGGGTCGTCTCGATAAGTGGTATAAACTTGCCAAGGAGAAGGGTTATCGAGCCCGCGCCGCCTTTAAGCTCATCCAGCTCAACAAGAAATATGGCTTCCTCGAGAAGAGCAAGGTCCTGTTGGATCTTTGCGCCGCTCCAGGAGTACGTCGCTCAACCATACACTGGTGCCTCAACATTACTAACCCCTCTGGCCACAGTCATGGTGTCAAGTCGCCGCCGAAGTCATGCCCCAGAACAGCCTCATCGTCGGTGTCGATCTGTCCCCCATCAAGCCCATCCCGAAGGTCATCACCTTTCAGAGCGACATCACCACCGAACAATGTCGCGCCACGATCAGGAAACACTTCAAGACCTGGAAAGCCGACACGGTCCTGCACGACGGTGCGCCCAACGTCGGTACCGCGTGGGTTCAAGATTCCTTCAACCAGGCCGAGTTGGCCCTGCAGGCCATGAAGCTGGCGACAGACTTTCTCGTCGAGGGCGGGACCTTCGTCACCAAGGTCTTCCGATCCAAGGACTACAACTCGCTGCTCTGGGTCTTCAACCAGCTCTTCACCAAGGTCGAGGCTACCAAGCCGCCCTCCTCCCGAAACGTCTCCGCCGAGATCTTCGTCGTCTGCCGCGGCTTCAAGGCGCCCAAGCGGATCGATCCCAAGTTCCTCGACCCGCGCGCCGTCTTCGAAGAGCTTGCTGCCCCGACGCCGAACAACGAGGCCAAGGTCTACAACCCGGAGATCAAGAAGAGAAAGAGAGAAGGTTACGAGGAGGGGGACTGGACGCAGTTCAAGGAGATCCCCGCGAGCGAGTTCATACAGACCACGGATCCGATTGCCATATTGGGCAGTGTCAACAAGTTGCACTTCGACCAGGCCAAGAACGGAGATGTGGCTCTCGCGGCTCTCGACAAGCTGCCCCAGACGACGGACGAGATCAGAAGAGCCTGTGAGGACTTGAAAGTGCTCGGAAGGAGAGACTTCAAAATTTTGCTCAAATGGCGACTCAAAGTCCGCGAGATCTTTGGCTTCCCGACCAAGAAGACGGCTGCCAAGCCGGAGGAGATGGAAGAGACCGCTGCGGTCGAGTCAATGGATGAGGAGATGAAGATCCAGGAAGAGCTGCAGGCTCTGAAGGACAGAGAGGACTCCCGAAAAAAGAAAGACAGGAGAAAGTTGAACGAGCAGAAGCAAAAGGATATCGTGCGAATGCAGCTGAACATGACTGCACCTATGGACATCGGCATGGAGCAGCAGGGTCCCATGGGCGAGGACGCCATGTTCCAGCTGAAGGCTATTGACAAGGAGAGCGGTACTCTCAACAGAATCGCCAGGGGCAAGATGATCAAAGTCAACGAGAAGGACACCAAGAAACAACAGGCCGCCGAACCCGAGTCCGACGGTGACAGCGACGAGGCGGAAGATCGGCTAGAGCGAGAGCTAGACGGCATGTACGATGCCTACAAGGAGCGAAAATCAGCTACGGATGCAAAGTACCGTGCCAAGCGATCACGAAAGGAACACGACGATGACGAGTGGGAGGGTGTTTCTGCCGACGAGGACGCTGCCAGTGACGCTGAGAGCGAGCTTGAGGAAGACAGCGAAGACGACTCAGACGACGACGCAGAGGTGTCTGGCAAATCACTGCTGACAGACCTCGACAACAGCGAGGCCGACCCTTCAGGACTGTCAAAACGCGCACGAGCATTCTTCAACCAGGATGTTTTCAAAGACGTGGATGGGTTATTAGACGACCTAGACGATCAAGACCAGGTCGAGCCGGCTGAAGAGGTCGAAGCAATGGAAGTCGATGAGGTCGACGAGGTCTCATCAGATGAGGAGCCTCCCAAGGCACCGAAACGAAATGGACACGCAGCTGTCGACGCTTACAGTGATGATGAAGGAGATTTCGAGGTAGTCAAGGCGCCACAAGCGGATGCAGCAGAAGATGATGAGAGCGACTGGGAGGAAGAAGAGAAGCGAAAGAAGGAAGGGGCCAAGCCAGGTGAGACAAGGACGTCAGCTAGTATAGGATCTCTGGACTGCTGACTGACCTTTATTCTACAGAAATCGATATCATCACGGCTGAAGCCATGACTCTCGCACACGAGCTCGCCACTGGCAAGAAATCCAGCCACGACCTGATGGACGACGGCTTCAACAAGCACGCCTTCCGGGACCGCGACGGGCTGCCGGAGTGGTTCGTCGAGGACGAGGGCCGGCACGACAAGCAGCAGAAGCCCATCACCAAGGCGGCGGCGCAGGCCATCCAAGACAAGATGCGCGCGTACAACGCGCGGCCGATCAAGAAGGTGCGCGAGGCCAAGGCGCGCAAGAAGATGCGGGCCGCGGACCGGCTCGAGAAGCTCAAGAAGAAGAGCGACGTGCTGGCGGCGTCCGAGGGCATGACGGAGCGGGAGAAGGCCGACAGCATCGCGAAGCTGCTGGCCAAGGCGAGCAAGAAGACCAAGAGGCCGCCGGTCAAGGTCGTCGTCGCCCGGGGCCAGAACAAGGGCAAGGGTAGGCCAAAGGGTGTCAAGGGGCGGTACAAGATGGTGGATCCGAGGATGAAGAAGGAGGTTAGGGCCCTGCGGCGCAAGACCAAGTCGAAGAAGTAGATGAGAAGGTTTGAATAGCACATCAAGGAGATGACTGATTAGCCTTCATTGCCCGTGTTCTCACTTCAATTGTGACATTGTGACCGCTTTTACGTTCAGGCGTGAGGACGTTACCTGAAGTCTGCGCACTGGAAGGGGTGGGGGGGGGGCTCATATCATCTTCTCGTGAAACAAGAGAGTGAGAGGAATCGCCCTTCAGAATGCCAATCACTGATGATTGCTAGACGCCTTGAGTCTCTGCATCAAGTCTGACCTGACTTAGAAACAACCTCTACGGCATCTGAGGTTTCTGTTGATCACTCTTCCGGATTAATAACGTACTATGAGTCTAAGTATGTCTTACAAAATAAATATATCATCCAGCTGTTTCGTACGAGGAGGACCCCATTTCCTCCAGGCGTCTTCTAGACCTGTGCCCTCTTCAGGAGGCTTGTGGCTGATTGGATGTAGTGGATCAAATCTTCGTAAAGAGCGAACGAATCTCATTGAATCTTTCCATGGCCCAGATGCTCCGGATGATTCGCGGACGAAGATCTCCCCATACCTATCCACTCTGAATGCCGTCTGGTATCTTGAAAACAACGAAGATGTAGTGAACGTCTTGACCAGCCCGCAGCGTTCCCACCTTCGAAGACCTTCAGGCCTGTCGCTCCCCACTGCCGTGGAAGGCCGCAGAAGGAGGCCTATGATCGTGCCATGTCGCGGATTGCATTGGAGCAGCACGGCACGAACATAGTCTTGAGTTGTGTGGCAGAGGGCTACTGCCGATTCGAATTCTTCTACGTTGTCCCATGTAACATCAACGATAATGTCTGAGTATCCCGTGGGATGAAGGCGGCTTCGAAGAGTGCTGCTATCGGACTTTGAGTCTGGGGTTAAGGTCATCGGTACCAACGCTCCACGTAAATGCAGAGAACATTGTTCTGGATCCGTGGAACGCCCAAAATGATCGAGCCCGGAGCCAGACATGGCGTAGACCGTGATTGGTAGCATGGACCTATTATTAGTCCTTGGGTATTTGACCGGACCGTGATAGCTGGCACAGGACCACGACGGCATCGGATGGGTCGTTTGAGATCGAGATGATGGAAACGAGGAGTCAGATCTCGCGCAC
Organism: Dendrostoma leiphaemia; assembly: GCA_026120015.1. Classification (NCBI taxonomy): domain Eukaryota; kingdom Fungi; phylum Ascomycota; class Sordariomycetes; order Diaporthales; family Erythrogloeaceae; genus Dendrostoma; species Dendrostoma leiphaemia. Next base: position 34,982 of record JALRMF010000084.1, read on the forward strand.
CCCTCCCACATTAGCTGGCGCAGGACTTCGCCCGGCTCTCCCTCCAGGAACCACACACCCGAGTGATATACACCGTCCCGCAGGACTTCGGGGAACAATGACTTGCAGATACTTGTGATGCCCGCGATGGCCACGAGACGATCATCAGGGCGCGTAGTTGATGTGCTCGTGTAGTTCTCAAGTATATCCATCAACATAAGGATTGCGTGCGAACGGGAACTTTTCGGTGCTTCTGACGAGAGCTTCCGGAGACTGGTCGAAACGTTCTCGATGGAGCTGATGGTGGAGAACTCCTGACGACCTTGCGGGAATGTTTGAGAGTAAGTGCCGCAAGAGCAAGACCACCACATCTGTTCCTCCGCACAGAAGAGATTCGCGGGGGCCAGCAGCACCTCCTGATAAACCCAACCTCGGGAAAGGAGCTCCGAGGAAACGATCTCAGCCTCAAATTCTTGTTTGGGTGTTACCACTGCATATCTTGAATACGTGCCTGGCTTCGACACCACTGGCAGTATCATGTCACGCTGTGTCGGATAAAGACCCTTTTCGGAGTTCCGGCCATCAACTGCGGCAATGTTGAAGACTCCTCCAGCGTAGATATCCCCCATCTTTCCAGCCTCGCATTCCCAATCGGAGTCAGAGTCCTGAAATATGCACAACGAGTCTATCCAGATGTATTTCAGTTTCAAGTGCTCGACAATCTGAATGGCATCTCGAAACGTCCTTGGCAATCGCGCGATCTGGATTCCTGCTTCGAGTTTCGTGACACAATACGCTGATTGAGGATCCCTTGTGAGCTTAGGTGGCTCTGGATACCCCCATCTGTGGCTGAGTGTCACGTAAGAACAGCTCTTGTGCTCAATACTCGTAGTTGCCATCGTGCTCCACATGGAACCCGAGGAAGCCTCGTGCTGTGCCACATACACAAGTTTCACTGCGTGAAATTCATCTTCCGGGTTCAAGTATAGTAGACGTGTAGGCTTCAGTCGGCCCTGTCCGTTGTTTCGATTCTGCCTGAAATCTTGACAGTGTGAATGAGCGCCGCTCATGCATGTTGTCGTCCAAGATAGCACATTTGCGAGACAATGTGAGTGGTGCTGTTCTGGGTTTGGCACGCAGTAGTTCTGTATTTGAGATGCTAGAGGATAGATTGAATCATCAGTAGCTGTTGTAGGCATGACCTTGGAAGCAGAGGGATGCAAATGAAATTTGGGCAAGATATTACGGTCTTGAAGCCGCATATCGAGTAAGACAGGACCGTCTCCTCTAGTGCTCTCTTCGGAACTCTGAAATCCGATCAGGACCCAATCTCCCATGGTCCTAAAGTAGAAAGCCGAGCCCTCTCCCGTTGATGAAACCTCGTTCAGGGAACTTGCTGACGGCATGAGGTTACGCGACCATCGCTTTGATAGCATGATGCACACCCGACATCCTGCTTGAACTGAGTTGAATAGGCCTGTTCCCGAAGCGTGGTGCTCATAAGACCAGCGCCGAGCCGGTCCATATTTTCCGAGAGGCTTTCTGGGCAACGATGAATCGAAAATTGCTAGGCACTTATCACACAACTTGGTTGCTTGACAAAACCCGTTCATCTCATGAACCGACCACCGCTCTGCGAGTTGAAACGGCCGCGGCTTCTTGGTCAGCGTCCGGTCCATGGTCCACCGTCTGATGCTGCCCAGATGCGCTTGCCAGGTTGTGCCAATTACAATGATTGTAGGGGGAGCTGAGGCCAGTATTTAGTGACCATGAAAATGACCATATGTCTAGTCAGAAGGTGCGTCGCGTCCTTTCGATACTACCTCCCAAGGTCATTGATTCTCATGTGTCTGGAAAGTCTGAAAGATTCATTTTGGTTCCCCGCTCTGGTCCTTTGTGGCGTTTTGTAGCTGAATCCGCCGACTCGCCGAGCAAAGCATCATTGGACCACGTTTACTCTCTTGTAGGATACTTCCACATTTGGGCGCTTTGCTGACCGGGTTCTGTCTCTTACCATTGGACCGCGTCATCTCCCTCCTGCAAGATGACCATCTGAGCCTGAAGTCCAGATACTATCACATCGCCGCAGGACTTAATAAAAGTGAAACGGAAATTGGGACTTGTAGACTGGACAGGAAGAACGGCACCAAGAACAACTTCTTAAGTGGCGTTTGTAGACCCGCGACAGCTTCCTCGTGCAGCTCGAATGGCGATGCGGTCAGCCTGCTCAAGCTAAATGGTGGACAGAGTGGTATTTCTCATTAGCTTGTTCCGATATAGGTACCTTCTTACGCCAATCTGAGCCCTGAGATGTGTGTGTGTGTGATCGAACCCGACATGTGTGCCCAGGTATGTGGCGACTAGATCTCCACGCTACCTATCTGCTCCCTACGATGCTTCGATCCGCCATCCTGTTTCGTTTTGGACAAGTTGGACTTTCATCGTCTTCGCAGACCTATAGATCTCCTTCTGTCGCAGTGATATACCATCACTAATACCATCCCGGCCGCTAGGCATTTCGGAGGGCAGTGTATGCAGATCAACCCCCAGGAACATTAGAGCGAGCGAAGAGCTCTTCCAGTCGCCGCGCCACCAGAGAGCCGTCTTCCTGCGATCAGTCACCGCGACGGCCGCCAGAAAGGCGACGACGATGCCTAGGAGCGCGGCCGGCAAGCTGATCCAGGCCCAGTCGACGCTCAGACACAGCTGCATGGTCTGCGCCTGACCCTGGACGGAGGCCAGATCCGCCGAGTCGTTCGAGGTTTGACGCATCAGCGCCGTGAGGGACCACATTAGGCCGTCCATGTAGGAATCTAGGGTCTGCACCGTGGCATTGCCGTCGGAATACAGGTTCAGGATCCAAGGATCGCCGGTGTTGCCGACTCCCGTATCCGAGTTGGCATCCACAGTTTGATTATTGTAAAGGACCGAGAAGAAAGACTTCGTGCCGGCAATGATGCTCGGATTGACAAGCCACACGCACTGCTCTGGGTACCATAGCCGCGGGAATCCACCTGGGGTGTCCCACTCGCGGGGGGGGGGGGTGGGTCGGCAGCATCTTGTCTGTCCTGACCAGCTGCGTGTTCTCGGCGGTCTTCTGCGCCGTGGCGTTGCAATCGACACTCTGGCCATTTGCTGTCGTCGTGTTCACCGCAGTGCCATAAGTAGAATAATTTCCGATGGCGTATTTGGAGATATTGTGACTGGCAACCTCGCGCTCGTAGTAGACTGAGTTGGTGACGTTTGCCTCGAAGGTCTTAAGACAGGGAAACAGGGAGCAGCGGTAGGCGGCACAAGTCGTCTTATTGACCGGGAGTCTTCTCGCCAGGAGGATGTCAGAGGTGAACAATTCAAATTCAGGCCCCTCGAAATCCGCGGCGTTGCTGACAGAGTTAGATACCACGTTGACAGCGGCGATCGTCCCACCTTCGGTACTGACTTGGGCCCCCGACGGAATGCCCATAGTGTAAAGCGGGATAGTGTCCGGTTCATCGACAGAGACCACGGTGATGTCCTCGGAAATGTCCGAGCAGGATCGGCACATCGCCAGCGTCTTGAGACCGGGAAAATTGCAGTTGCCCGTCGAGCAGGTTGCGCTGATGCCAGCTGCGCTGCTTGCCAGAGGGTCCATCGAGCCTGAGTATATCGCACTCTGGACGGGCCCTGCGATGGTGTATTCTCCCGCCCAGATACGCCTGTAGAGGGAGTTGCCAAAACCTTGCATTCTCGGAACCCGGGCTTCACTGCCTGCTGGCCCGGTGACATTCCGTGCGCAGTTGTTGTATGGCACAATCTGCTGGGGGAGAGGGTCTACTGCCAGGGCTCCGATAGTCACGACGGCACCGATGTTTACCAGCCATCTGCCTCAATATTGTCAGTCCTCAATACGGACCTGTCGTCTAAAGTCGAGACTTGTGAGCCACTGACAGTACACTGCTGCGACGAGGCAGCCTGCCGAACAGCACGCAGGTGGCCCCCCACATACCGCGGCTTGCCTTGTCCATGTCTTCCATATCCGACAGTGCGTGCGGTCGCTTGAAGAGGAGCCACTTCAGCTGACTTATAGCTGCCACACCATAATTGATTAGCCTATAATCCAAGTCCAGATGAGCGGGCCATCACATACGCTCCGCCACGGGGACCATCAAAGCCGCCTTGAATATACTCGTGAAAACGGCGATGAAGGCATTGATGGTGATGTTGAATGGCCATTGAGGTCGAAGCCGGCCTTTGTGAACAGCAGCACTATCACGATAGCCAGGAGGCTGAGCGAGGCGATGATACAGCTGATCGTCTCTGTGGTCCATATCCAGGCCCTGCTGGAGGCTTGGGCCTTTTCTATTCAAGACTGTGACGGCGAGGCCCCGCGCTCGTGGACATTTTCCAATAACGGCGGTTTGAGTGCATTCTCGCTTGCGGTCTGAACACCGCCGGATCCTTGATTTTGACCGTTCTCGGCGCCTTCGGTAGTCTCCAGGCTGTCGAAGGAGACCGCTCTCTTCCGACCCCCTCGGCCGTTCTCGATAGAGTTGGCAGTTGGGGTCGAAACAGGAGAGGCGCCGTCCTCGTCGACAGCCTGGGTCGCTGGATGTAATATGTTGTAGGAAGGCGAGCTCATGTTGATACTGCTGACTGACAACCGATTCTAGAGAGCAGTCAAGATGAAGCCTCAGCTCAGAGTTCCAAAAGTCTGCCAAGGTATCATTTGAATTTATAATGCCACGTCTTGTCGGACACATGCAGGCTGTGCTGCCACAGCCTGGAAGGAAACTTGCTAAGGGGTGACACCGCAGGGCCTGACCCAATGATTTGACTATTTTCAACGCGGTTGGTGTCTCATAGTAATCAAACAGCTGCATGTCAGCTTTTCATGTTCCAGGTTCCAACTTAAGGCAGGTTTGCAGCGCTGCTCAGGTGCATAACCTGGTCGGCACGTCGAGTCGAGCCCTGTGACATGAGCTGATTGCCCGGGTGTGCAGCGGCTCATTGTCGGGAGGAGGAAAATCTGCGAGTGTTGGCGTATCTGTTGACGTTTATTGCACCAATTTGACCATGTGTAATGATAGGGGCTTTTTGTGGGTGATCTCTGGACACGATGGAGTTGACATTCAAAGCTTACAAGTATCGCAGCAGTCCAGGTGTTTCGGAACGACCTCGAGTTTTAGTACCAGCCTAAGTATCCAAGTAGTCTCAGACGCTGAGGGATATCATTGCCGCGCGCTTCCCGACCCTTGCCATGCAATCAATCCCTTGTTCAAACCTGCCAGCCTTGCTATCCCGCTATACAAAGAAAGCAAAACAAAATTGCCAAAGGCAAAGGAGAAGGGAGACACCCCGGCTTTTAAGAACGAGAGAGAGAGAAAAAATTGGAGGGGAAAGGACCAGCGAGGTCAAGAAACCATCTATCCCGCCGACTCAATATAGCATCGCGCCGCTCTCTGCCATTTTCTTAAACTCGTCGTCCGGCTCCTTGAAGCTGTACTTCTCGCCGTGGCACACACGGTCGACCTCCTCCCTGACGAAGGGATACACATCCTTCCACGCGTTCCGGCCCATCCAGCAGTCTAGGTGTCCATACCCTGGGACCACCCGCCGGCGGTACGCGATGTCATCGTTCCCGGGCCCGTCGCCGATCACCCCGGGCGCGCCGGCCGGGCCGGGCCCCGCGGCCTTGGTCCCGAAAGTGTCGCAGAGCTTCTCGTACGTCCTCTCCGTGGCCTCGGGGCTGAGGACGGCGTTCTCGCTGCCGACGAACAGCAGGAAAGGGATACCGCGCAGCCGCAGGATGTTCTCGTCGGTGGTGAGCTGCTTGAACAGGGGCCCGTTGGTCATGACGTGGCCGTCGGCGCCCATGCGCATGAGCAGGTGCAGCAGGCGCATGTTGACGCCGCCGAAGAAGCGGTCGATCTGGCGGTGCGTCGCCTCGTTGAGGTTGCGGTGGTTCCAGCACCGGCCGAAGGTCAGGGTGACACGGTGGCACGAGGCGCTGTTGCAGATCTCGCGGCGCGCGTCGGGCAGGAACCGCAGCAACTGGTTCAGCCCGCGCTGCACGAGGCTGTCGTCGCGCGACGTCGAGCAGCTGAACCAGCTGCCCGCGAGCAGGCCGTACACCTTGTCCAGCGGCACCGGCCCCGCCGTCGCCTTGATCATGTTCATGGTGTTCCAGATGGGGTTCATGAACACCTGCGAGCAGGTGACGCCCTTGACCCAGGAGCTCGGGATGGTGCCGTCCAAGAGGCCGCTCGAGAAGGCCACGCTCCCCATGCAGTGCGCGATGCAGTACGTCTTGGGCGGCTGGTAGCCGCTCTGGCGGAGCTGCTCGTCGTTGAGGTGGTTCTTCTTGGCGTAGTCGTGCTTGTTCATCTCGCGGATGGCCTTGAGGCACGCCTTGATGTCAAGCCTGGCATCGTAGGTCGTCCAGTTGTTCTCGGCGATCATCAGCTGGCCGATGCGGTGGACCGTCACAAACACGCGGTATCCTGCCCGCGTGAAATAGTTGACGGCGTTGTAGGGGATTGTAGGAAGTGCAAAGATCTGATGGTCTACGCTAGCACCGGGGATCATGAAGAGATCTTGTATCGGGCTGCCGTCTGCGGGAGGGTGCGTCGCATTCCACATATGCATCTTGGTACAGACGTCGTCGACGGACCAGATCTCAAACGATTCATTCGGGAGAGTATTGTTTACATATCCGCTGCATGTGGTCGAGGGGTATTGTAATGATGTAAAAGGCGCAAGGAAGAGGGACATGGATCTGCGCGTGAAGAACGTCATGAAACTGGCTGCTGACATGACTTTTTGCAGGATGGAGCTGCCCGTTGGCGTGAGAGTCATAATTTCGGAGAGAAAGTCGCTGGCGTGTATGTGCATGATGCCCTTGCCCACGACTTGTAGTCCACGCCAGGCGTCCTCAAACTTCTCGTCATCGGTGATGGGTCCCTTTTTAGTGCGCCTGCTGATGGTCACATATAGCGTGCTGGTTGACCGCCAGAATTGGAACGGCGCGAGTGCGACAGACGTGTCGACGACCTTGTAACCGTGGAAATGGAGCAGTTCGCCATTCACGCCCGTCATGTCGAAGTCGTACGTCAGGTTCCGCGTGCCGGGTGCCTTGAGGTCGAGCTTGAACAGGTTGAACTCGCCCCTCTGCACCATGAACGGCGACCCGGGGATCGTCGGGCACACAAAACTGCCCGTCAACATCCCTCTGTGCTGCTTGTCCTCTACGATCTTCTTGGTGTTGAAAGCCTGCACGCTCAAGAAGAACCGTGAGCTCTCGCAGAGGCTCTTGGCCGTGCGGTATGCCAGTTCGTACACCGACCGCCGGTCTTCTTTCATGCCCTCTTCGTCGTGATGGATGAAGCCGGACATGACCTCTGTGAAGCCGAATCCACTGGCCTTGATGGCATCCGCGCTGCTGATAACATGCGCGGCGCCGTTCACGCTGTCGTGTTCGACTTTCCAGAGGGCCATCTCTTCCAGCGTCTTTCTCCTCCTGCGCTTGGGATGGTGCGCGGGCTCGCCGAAGAGATCGAGGATGCCATTGTCCTCGGTCGAGATGGTCAACCCGCGCTTGGCGCAGTAGGCCTCAACGGACCTCTCTGCAAGGGCAGTGATGGTCGCGAAGGGGTTGGCGCCAAGCGCGGCGGGGATGACGGCCGCGTCCATGACGATGAGCCCGTCGTGGATGGCCTTGTTGTCAAAGTCATGGTCGTTCTTGAACACCTCGCCAACGTGATTGGTGACACCGGTCGAGGGCGTGCCATCGCGCGCCATGCAGGCACCGCCGATGGGGTGGACGGTGACCTCTTGCTCGCCCATCAATGCGAAGAAGGGGCTCTGTACCAGAGTGCCTCCGACGGACCTGGTAGCGTCGGCCAGGACCTGGTTGAGCTTCTTGACATGATCACTGCGTCCTACTCCCAGGAACTCTAGGATTGGTTTGTCGTCTTCCAATGTGAGCATTGCTTGATTGCCTACCCAAACATGTCAGTCTGCAAGATTCCAGGAATTTCTGGTCTCGAAGGAGATACTTACTGTCGTGCGACATGATGAGGTACACTTGAGTCCTCTCTATGGCCCCGTTCTTGTAGTAGGGACCGAGAATCCGGCTCCCCCAACGGGCCAGTGTGGCTTGGGCTCTGGCCGTGATCCCTTCGTCAGAGACAATGCTGCCAGGCATCATGTCCAGCATGACCTGGAAGAAAGGTGCTAGCGCTTTGGGGATGGTACCCTCTTCGAGCACATAGCCGTCCAGGGGATTGGTATGGCCTTCTCGATTATCGATGATCCCGGTGATGCATGGTCCGACGGGGTTATACGGCGACGGAAACGGTCTGCCAACGCTGTTGACAGCTTCGTCTGTGTTATATCTGCAATGAAAAGATCAGTGTCTGATCTGATTTCAAGGACGTTGGCGGGAAGGCCGGCGATACTCACCCAAAAGCCAGCATGTCTCCATTACCACTCATGTTCTGGCCAACCTGGTCACTCATGCTCATGCCCAACTGCTTACTCCTCAGGAGGATCTCCGTGGTCCCAATGGCGCCCGCACCAAGGAACACGGCCTTCTTCGCGTGAACCCACATCAGATCGCCGTGCAGGTTCGCCTTGAAGTGGCCCCTGTTGCGCCCGTGCCAGGCAAAGTACACATTGTACCCGCCCCGCTCGGGGCTGCACTTCTCGACGTACCGGACCTCGCACTCGCAGAACAGCTCGGCGCCCCAGTTCCACGCGTCCGCGAGGTAGGTGACGAGCGTCGTCGTCTTGGAGTTGTCGTTGACGCCCGTGGGGTCCTGGCCCGTGAGCGCCGAGGGCGACATTTCCACGCCGCAGCTGTTGGGCCCGTTGCGGAAGCGGGTCGTCTGGTTGACGCGGCGGAACTTGTCGGCCATGCCGAGGTGCTCTGCCTGCTTCTTGAGAAGCTCGAGCTTGGGCAGTTTCGGCCAGTCTCTCGGGTAGGGTTTTGGGTCGAGGATTTTCTTGGCCTTCTCATAGTCTGGACGGAGTGTCAGCATATCATGCATGGTGAAGGCTGGGATAGTCGCTCACATATGTCGAGGCTCTCGGGATGATTCCTTATTTCCTCCGGCCACGCTCTCATGGCCAAGGCATCATGATTGGCCTCCAAGAACACATTGGCGTTCATCAAACTGGTGCCACCGAGTCCTGGAACCCATGTCAGTGCTGACTCTAGAACGGATGGCAAGATCAAAGGTTTTGGCTTACCATTGCACACAACCGCATTCTGTCCCTTGCCGAAGATCAGATGGTACATGCCCGTTGGGTCTCCGCCGTCAATGGCGACGCCATCCAAGTATCGACTCGGCTGAAGCGTCCCGCTCCAGTGCAACTCCTCGGCCGCATGCTTTGCGCCGCTGGGGTACTCCCCGGGCCACTTCTCCTTGCCCCTCTCGAGGACACAGAGGGTCTCGCCCGCCCGCGCCATCCGGCTCGCCGCCACGCCGCCGCCATACCCGCTGCCGATGACGACGCAGTCATAGCTGCCGCGCAGCAGCTCGACGGGCCGCGAGATGCGCGGGAACGTGCCTCCCGGCGAGCCGTCATCGTCCACGTAGGACCGGACGCGAGCGTAGGTCCTCGACCGGGGCCCGCCGGCGCCGCCCTCGTGGGGGCCTGGGGTCGGGATCTGGTGGCTCGCGTGGCGAGCCGCGGCGCGCTCCTGGTCATCGGTGCCAATGTCTGTGAGAATCGATGGGGACCGCGGCCAGGTCACCGTTGGCCCTGTGGGGGAGTGGAATTGTTGTGCTGGTTGTGAGGCATCCGAGTCGGTCTTGACATGGAGATGGCGCGGTGTGGACGGGCGGCTGTCGCTGTCTGTATTTGTCCCGTTCTTGAGGTGCCCATTCGTCGGGATGGGACCCACTGGGCCGCCGTTCATGAGATCCGAGGTGGCGTTATTGCCGGCCTCGTCGTGGCCGGAGGGGCCCTGGTTTGGCGGTGCCATGCTGGGCTGCGTGTGTGGAGGAGGCTGGGGTTTCTCAAACGTTTTCGATCGTGAGATCGACGGTTTAAGTCATATACGAGACCCGGTGGACAATGGATTCACACTGAATTCACCAGACCGCTTGCAAACTGAAGGAACCGCATGCGGGATGCTGGACTGGGGACTGGGAACTGGAACAAGAACAAGGCCGGCGTCGGTCACCGCCGCTGTTTTCAGTATAATATCATGTAAAGATATATAATGGTGGGAAGACCAATGAGTATAGTAGGTACGGTATCGGGAGTGAGACAGGTGCGGAGGATTTTCTTTTATGGCTCCATCACCTCGGGCGGCAATGTCTGACAGAGCGTGCGGCTCTGTGATATGGCCCGGAAGGTGAAGTGATAGGATCATTTCCATTCTCGGTGAGCTTGAGGGTTGGAGGGTTGCATCCAAGAGATAGTCCAGTGGGGCGGGTTGGGCGACGATGGGCCTCTGCGAAGGGCTGATGGGGATATAGCAGCCTCAGATGACGGACAGAGAGGAATCGGCTACTGATGCAGCTAAGACAAAACAGACCATAGGAAGTCGCAACGTTCGTCGATAGCCCTGCGCAGATGAAGATCGACCGGAGGGTTGAGGGCACAGGGATGGCCAGCTGGGGGCCATCCCGCGGCGGTTGGCCCGATGTCGTAAAATGGCTCCAATACTTTCTGTTTCGACGGCAGTACGGCAAACGATCTCTAGTCCCGTCTGCCTGACGGCCTGACGGCCTGCCTCGTTCGCTGGTCCACACAGCTGAGGCGGCGGAGCTGTAAAAAGTAACCCTGCACGAGTGCTCCGTCCGGGGCTAGCCCAGGCTTGGGCTGGTGTCTAGCTGCCGATCGTTACCACGCAGATGGTAAAAATACTTTCGGGGTGTAAGAAAATAGCAAAATGTCTGCAACGAGTCCTATTGGTCAATTTACTAGACAGTCAGACACTAGATTGGTGGGGTCGCGAACAAAATGCTTGCGGAGGTCACGTCACCACGCGGGATTGGATGTCTGCCCGAGACGAGAGGCAGGATCTCGTTCTGTCATAGGGTACTGTAATGTAGCGGCTTGAGCCTTGCCCAGGTGAGTGAGGCCGACGTTTGAACATCTCGGAATCAGCAGCGGGAAGCGCCCCCTGCCCTCACCACAGCACACGTGGGAAGGGGCCTCGTTTATTCCCGTCTCGCCGTCCCGAATTGACTGACTGACGGGAAGGCTCATAGTACCAGGCACTTGCCGGGGGGTGTGTGGCCTGTGTGGATGCCGAGGAAGATCTGCAACTGCACATGCCAACCATACAAACCACACAATCCCCCGGGGCAGGGCCCCTCGACAACTTACCAGAGACGATATTTCGAGACGGAAGAAAGAGGCCAGGCGGCCGGAAAGCCGCTTCAGGTGCTTCCCGAGCAACCTTACACGCGGGGCAGACGAGGACGGGCGACGCCACCAAGCAGCAAGCCGTGCGCAATTGCCTCACATCTCGTGTGGTGTGTAGGGCTAAGGAGTTATCGTGACGCCTCGGTACCACTGAGGCTGAGGCTTGGAAGATGATTCCTCGGCGGGAAGCTGAGAGTCGAGACCCATGCTGCGGCCCTCTGTGTGGCTGGCCAAGAAGAAGAGAAAAAGCTGGTGTGTGCTTCTCACCGTGACGCAACCTGTCACTTCCCGCCGGTGAGAGTCGTGATTCGCGTCCACGAAGGGAATTAGGTTTCCTCTTCAGATATTTTTGCCCACCAGCCCACTCGAAAGGAGGCGCAGGGTCATCAATGACAGTCCGAGGTCGAGCCATGAATAAGTGTTCGGCAGGTGATGAGGTCAGACGGCAGGCGCAACGTTAATCACGATCAAGCTTGCAGTCGCGAGCGCCGAAGAGCCACCTAGGGCCCAGACGTCCTCAACGAGGGCTGGCAGGGATGGCTGAGAGTAGTCGGCTCGTGTGGACGAGACATGCAGTTCGGCGGGGGACCCGAGGATTTGTCGTCCGGACAGATACTTCGACGCCAAGTCGGAGATTGTGACAGTGTCACCTTTGGTGTGTCTTTTCGCAGAAACGGTGGCACAGCATCGTTTCTGAGCCGACATCATCAATCATCATCTACTGGTGAGGGCTCTGAGTGTTGAGAGAGAGAGAGGGCATCCTGCCATGCCGTGAAATGCCGATCGCAGATGGTGACTCTACACAGTCAGACCTGTGCCTGTGTGGGTGCCGAGCCGCGGTGAGGCTGATTCATTGTGGATGGCCTCAAAGTCGACAGCGAGTCAGCCCCAATAAGAGAAGAGGGTGTAGATGTGGACGTGGGTGTGGTGTGGTGTGGGTGGGGTGGGGTGGGGCGAGGGCCGGAAGCTTTGGCCGAGCCGCGCTGAAGTCCCCAATCGAGGAGTGAAATGCGCCCTTGCATTCAGCTCGTGCTCGACGGCCGGAAACAGCTTGGAAGAGTTGGAGGTTTGTGGGCAGTTGAGATGCGGTGAAGCAGGACTCGACGCGACTCGACGTCCGGGTCAGCCAGGTCGGCCGCTCTCCTCCGAGCTGGTGCGTGGTGGCACGGCGAAGCGTGGAAGGTACGTAGCACCATCTGACGTGCCAAGACTGGCTGGTCGGCAATGAATTTGCAACGGACTGTGCGCTACCAGATGTTCGCAGTGGTGCGCGAACTGCAGAAATCCTTCCGCAGGTACAAGTACCTACTTAGACTTTGTACGACCTGCTCGGAAGCAGAGCGGCCCTTGCCCGACTTCCTTCCTTCTGGGCCTTCTGACCCCCGCGTCTGCCTGATCAGTCTGCGAGCGTCAATGAAGTGCAGGTTTGCCTGACAGGCTCATGGCCTAAAACCCCCGACCTCTGGAATGATTCGTCAAAATGGGCCTCCATCTTATTTTGTGAGTTATTCAGTCCATCTTGGGCAAGCCATTCTGGACATTTTCTGTGGGGCCCTTGATTATGTAATGCGGATACCCACCACTTTGTACTTGTACTGCATTCTCGAATTGACCCTGCCGTTATACACCATCCAGGACCACGCAAGTTTTTCCTTTGGACAATTACACTATATGCGTTACAATACAATTAATTAGACCGATACAGCCACCAAGAAATCCGTTCCGTTGTGGAATTGAAGCTTATCGTGACGTCCGCTCCTTCCGTACTTGGTGTGACAGCAGGTCGGCGAACGGCAAGCGGGGTTCAACCTTGACGTGGGTGCCACAGCAAGAGCTCCTCTGGGCATGCACTATCGATAGGCTTACATAATCGCCTAGCTGCTTGCTTGGACTTCAACCGTCGAGCTGGCCAGCAACCTTGGAACCATTTCATATTTTTTCTTCTTCTTTCTTTGCTTTTATTTTTTCTCTTAGGCTCAGCTAACCTAGTGAAATGTCACATATTCATGCAGCAGAATCTGCCGTGCCGCAACAGTCTTCTGACATGACCTATCGCACGTGATTTTGATTGTCATCAAGTACAAAATATAGGAACATGCCATGGCGTGCCCCGGTCCAGTACTCGGCTCCCTCGCTCGACGCTCACCACCTGGGGACGTGAGAAATGCAGGTTGGAGGCTACCATGGGAATGGGCCAGAGCCGCATTCACTCAGGGTTTGTCAGTACTGCGCCAGTCCTTCAGCGTTCCAGCCACTTGAGTACATGCAATCTACTTACCCTTCGTGACCTCGGGAGTGCCTGGGCCAGCAGCCCCAGTGCCGATGCCCAGGTCCCAGCGTTGAATACCTAGGTTCATTCGCAAGCGGAGATCAAACATGTCCAGGTGTGATGCACTTTGAATTTCCTATAGTTCGTTGAAATGTGGAATAGCTGCATGTGTGCAATGGATGGACTGTCCAGACAGGAGGAGCAATTCGATCCTTGGAGTCATACATGCACAGTTCCGAGAATTAAACAGTCCAACATCCCGAGGTCGTGCACACTTCAACTCAAATGAGCAGTTCAGTTGCAAATCGGCCAAATTTCGGCCGACTAAAAACTACAATGTCAGAGCACGCCAGATAGCTGTGACAGTTCTTCATCGCCATTTGATTTCTGATGTCGCTTTCATTTCTGCACGTACATACGTTCATCCAACCCGACAAAGCTTGACATTGAGTATCTTTTGTTGTAATGATGGTGATGATGATGCTTCCCGTCTTTTTGCTACCTACCGCTTGGCCGTTGACGCCACGATACCTTCCTCCTTCCGAGTCATTCCGCTGGGCGCCTGGGCACAATCTATACGGCGTGCACATTTGAACTCTGTCCATATTCCACCTGGGCACGTGTCGGGAACAATTCAAAACTTGGAACCAAAAGAACAGTTTAGTCTGAAAGTCACACCTCAAATCTAGCATACAGTCCCCACACGAATTCCTTCCTTCAAGAAATCGTGTGTACACAGTCTAAAGACCAAGCTGTTCAATTTTTTCTTTTATAATTTTTTCTTTTCTTTTCTTTTCTTTTTTTTTCTGGTGAGGGGGGGGGGGCAGTTTCATTGGACCCATATTCTGAATGTGCTGGCCCCGGGGTAATGTGCACTCCTGTTTGGAGACTTCGAAAGACTCAAGAGTTCAAGGTTGAGCAAGCACTTTTCCAGAAGTTGGCTGCACTCTGGACCTCACCACGGTCACCAAAGGAAAATACGTCGGATTTTAGGATCTGGGCCCGGGGAGTACGATTCTAGGGGACATGTTTACCTTATGGGCACGGTAAGAAACTTGGTGAGAAACTTTGTGAAAGAATGCCGTCTAACCTTGGAACGTGTGGCTCAGTTCCCATCCTCGAACTGGCGCGTCGACTCGGATGGCAGCAACATCAAGCCATGGTATTTGCCCAGCGAGTGCCCTTCAGGTCTGATAGTGCCGTATGGCTTCAGCGGTGTGGCGGCACTCGGTGACATTTTGCTCGTCAATGACTACAACAACGGCACCGACGGCCAGATTTACAAGTTTGGTCTGACCGCGGACGTTGGCACGCCGGTCTCGATTGCCCGGACACCCAATGTGTCGATGGTGCGTGATATTCATTTTTCTTTTGCTCCCCGTCTACTGAAAGTCTCAGGAAGCTTTGTACCCAAACTCTGCAACGCTGATTAGGCTGCCAATGATGCTATCTATCTACCTCCCAAGTACAACGGGACAGTCCTTCTTGTCGCCACAGACGCAGGAGGCATCACAGTTCTGCGTTCAAATGACGCAAGTTGGAACAGCGCAGAGGACCTGGGTACCGTGCGTAAAAGTCCCCGTGGAAATTTAACTCGCCATGGCATCCGTGCTAATGATGATAATCGACAGATCCTAAACAATTCGACTCTCGGGCGCTACTGGCTCTTCTTCGACTGCGGCAGTCGAGGTGGCGGGATCCATTTACACAGTCTTGGAGTTTTTCAACGACACAACTGTACCTAGGTACCGGGGACGCTGGCCGGGAACAGGACCGAATTCCCTTTCATTGACATCACTGCCCAGGTAGAAGCGCTTTTGGGCAACACAAACAAGACCGTATCAAGATGCTCCAGAATTAGATTGATATAGTGGCTACGGGCGCCTAGTGCGTAAAGAGGATTAATATTTCAACAGTTTCGGCTCCTGTACATCGACTGGCTTCCACAACGATGCCTGTGATGGGTCATTTTGACGTAAGACTGATATTCGTCCCTCCGGCGGCACTACAGGGGTACCTCCTACTAGGATATAGCTTTTTTCGTGCTACACTGACATAGTCCAGGGTCGCCATCTTTCCCGTCGACATGAGCTGCATTCGAGTCCTGATTGGTGCCGATGTATATTAGTGCCCCGAGAGAGCTGACGTTGCACAGCACGGACACTTCGCGCCTTGCTGAGCCGCTCAGAGTAGTCTGTCTTATCGATGCACTTGCCCAGAGTGAGGCCACCGTAGGTGCGCACCAGGCACTCGAAATGAGCCTGATTCTTGCACATGAAGCGTTCTACAAGCCCGGCCAAGAGGTTGCTGACGTTCCCTGGCTGGTCATCGGCGACGAGGTTCTCAACCCATCCGCGGGCCGTTGCTCCGCGACGTCGTGCGCAAATGCTTTCTTGGTCGTCCGGATACTGGTATTGTCGCTGAGGCCATGAATTGTCCGATTTACCGTCATAGCAGACAGGGTTGTCCTTTTCCCCGAGTAAGCAGTCTTTTATGCCAGGCCGTCCTGGTATTTCCTTGGGGTCGGGAGATCACATCGGCCCCTCGTCGACGCTGACGGTGAGAGGAGATTGGTTTTTTTTTTCCCTCTCTAGACCATTGCAAACGCCGATAATGAATTCTTCATTTCCCCTGGGGTTTTCCCTGGGGAAGATACGAGCAGCAGAAAAACTGATGAGAGGGAAGCCTTGCGTCTTGTGAGACTGCTTGAGAAGATGATTTTTGATCAGGTGGTCTGCATGGGATCTGAAATTGTATGAATACCCAAGGGTATACTTGCTGATTTGGACTGCCCAGGTGGTCTGCTTCACTGTCCTCCAGTGGATTGATTTGGATTAGATCTGCAAACGTCTCGATGCGTCAAAACGGACATGGCAGCCTCTGTTCCTTCTGTGCAGTGATAGAGTCTGCGACTGAATTAACGCCCAAAGTATGTCAGAGTAGAATTTGCAGCAATTCTCCCTTCCAAGTTTGCAGTCGTTTCTTCCCGGTTATCGGGGATGTCTGGAAGACTGACGCAAGAAAGGCTTTGAGCTCTTAGGAGGAACATGCGGGTGGACAGCCCTGTCATATGCATGAATGCCTCAGTGCCGATGCGTGTCCGTCTCACAAACCCGGTAATCCGTCCAACGGTTGCAAGCCCTGCTCACTCTGCCCCGTGTTCTCCTCCGTCTGCTCTTCCGCATCCTCGTCCGTCTCCTCGTCAGTCTCCTCCTTCTTCTCCTCGTCCGTCCCCTCCGCCTTCTCCTCTGCCTCGTCCAACCTCTCAACCGCCTCTTCGAACAGCTCCACCACACGGTCCAAAAAGACCTTCGCCCTGGGTGACCACGGATGCTCGGCATAGTACTTGGCAACATTCATCGCCGGAAGGATGTTTCTAGATTTGAAATCCCACAGCCGCGGATCCGCGCCGTGCTCCAGCAACAACTCGATACAAGGCAGGTTGTTGAGCATACTCACGTTGGGGCCCACGGGCCCCAGGTACAGGCAGGCGTCCAGCGGCCGCCCCGCGCGTTTGCAGTAGGGGTCGCTGTCGTCGGAGCCGTTTGGGTCTGCGCCGGCCGCCAGCGCGGCGCGCATTTTGGCAAGTCTGGTCTCGACCGGGTCCGGGCTCAGCGGCTGCGCGTGCAGCGGTGCTCGCCGCTTTTGGTTTCTACGCTTGCGTCTCGGGGGGTTCTGGTTTTGCCCCTGAGAAGTGTCTTGCGCTTGCTGCTGGTCCGGGTCATCTGCGCGGGGAGTGGATGGGCCTGCTGGCGTAGCTGAACGACGACTTTCGTCGGCTGCGGATTCGGGGAGGCTGCTGGTATCGCCGACGGCGTTTGCAGGCGAGGTTTGAGGCTCGTCCGACATTTTGGCCTTTCGAAATCTTTGTCAGGTTGATGTTGCAGTTGGAGACTCCCGCTTTTGGATGCTGTTCTTTTTGCCTGAACACGAGGTGTGCAGGTCGAGGCTGAAGATAGGCGAGCAGGTCGTCAGCCTAAATACATACTTGCTGAGCTGCCTGAGCTGGTCTGGCAAAAAGCGCGGACCTCCGCCGCGCCCCCCCCCCCCTCCCCCTGGCCCCCGCTTCTTTTTTCACCTGGGCAAGCACCCACTTGTAGCTGCCCCCAATTCCCAAAAATTCTGATCATCCCAGTTGCGGCGCTTGGTCAACTCAGGCGGCCTCTCTTTGTACTGTGTGCTTGCGTGCTCAAACAGGTAATCAGCACATTCAAGTTGGACCCCCCAGCCTCCAAGCAGTCCCGTTGGTGCATGTGGGGCGTAGCCCGCATGCACATACAGTACATAACAGGTCAAGCCCAAACCGAGACCAGCTGCCACTTACATGGCCTGCAGCAACCTCGTCAACCGCCTCATGAATCATGTGAATGCAGAGAGAGGGTCCTTCGGTTCACAGGATATTAATAGTACAACTTTGCAACAGAGAATTTACTTGCACTTCTGTTCATTTTGCAATATTGCATGAAGCAGTACCTAACTATGTATCCATCCTGTTCACAACATTGAACTGTTTGACAAATAAGACGGCAACTCCTTTTCTTCCTATCTCGCCCAAGGGCCTTCATTTCAATACAACTACAGCTGTGTAATCAAATGTTGTTGCTCATTACTTGAAATGAGATGAACATGTCAACATACTGTGTTTGGTTGTTCCTCGAACAACATCTCTTGAGTTCTAAATATAGCTATATAGACAGAAGCGTTTAAGTCACACAGAATTTGCCAGAAATCTCTTTGAGATGCACGTCGCGTTACAACACACTGGCTCCTTCACTTACTCAGCGATGCGGCTTAAAATACTTTTGAGGATACCTACTTAAGTATGCATGTTGGGGCCAGCGGCGGCGCCCAACGAGTGGGACCGTCCTGAAGTCTTAGGGCAACACGTCCCTATCTTGTAACATTCCACCTGTGCTGCCCCACTCGCCCTCTCTATCACGCTGCATCCAAAGTGGAATCAGGGACTCAAAGGGATCTGAGAAGGTAGGTACAAGGCGTAAGGGAAAAACAGGCTGTCTGTCACAGAAAGAGCAAACCAACAGCTTTGGGTGCCCCAGTTATTATGTAAATACCCGTGGACGGTCGCATATGATGACGAGGTAAGGCCTTGGGTCTGGTCTTCCAGAAATAGATGACCGTTGTTGTAAAATAGTATATGTTCATTGAAACCCAAGGTGTTGTTGGAGACCAGATCTTCAGAAGCAACATGCTACCTAGGTACTTTGTATTAATACATCTCCAGCGCCCTGAACACACAATCATATAAGACGAGTAGTTCTGAACATTTAGAAGCACAGATTGGAATAATTCATTCAATTGACCTGTTTCAAAGTCAAACTATTACTCAGATATTATTTTGTCGATCTGTCTACCCATTTGTTCTTCCTGATATCTTGCTAGCTAAGATGAAGCTTACAGCTCTCTTGCTTCTCGTTTCCCTCCCCTTCTTGCAGGCATCACCTGTCGGAGCTGCTGAAAAGCAAGAGACTACCAGCAGCGCCGTCAAAACCACACCTACGTCTGTTGCGCATGTCAACGCCAAGACCACCTCCATCTCTTCTAAGAGTACCACTTCCGTCGCCACCAAGGCTAGCAGTACTTCTACCTTTCTGGGATACCTAGGTACAATGTACTGAACCCTACACAAGGCTGTACGCCCCGGACTTGCACCAAATGCAAGAGCAAGAGGACCGACGTCTCTCTGATACCACGTGCGGATCCAGCACCACTCAAACCATCCAAGACCACCGCGGAAGGGCTTAAAGAATGGACCCAACAGGTTTGGGAATCATCACCCAAAAACCTAGATATCACGGCCGGGGGCGGCTACACCCCTACCGCACAGTTTTGGAAATGGTCACAACTAAGTTCTGGGACAATTTTGTTACAGTTGCAGGTCTCTACGGCTGTATATTTGTAGTTGTTGTTTCTCGATGTGGCGTTTATATGGTAAGTCAATTATGATATCAATCTCTCAAAGGCATTGATTTCCCATCATCAACTCTTACTAATAACACAGTTGCCGATAGACTCACCACTGGGATAATACTGTCAGCGATGCCGGTCTTAAGGATGCGCCAAGCATGTTTGCAAATGCTTTCACAAATCCATTGCAGGGCAAAGCGAAAGCTACTCTCACCGATGCGGAGAGAAATTACCAGCAATGCTTCAGGATGAAATCCATGCAATCTATCCCTCAGAACCCAAAACATGGAAAGCTCTCGCAGGAGAAAATGGCGCCATGAGTGATGATAATTGCTTCGCTGCGGCGAACAAGCCGCAGGCAATCATCGTGGTCCATGATGGAAAGGATGAGGACGGCGGGGACAGGCCCGCGAGACACGACACTACCGCCCCACTGATGCGGGACCAGATCAAGAAACTTGTTCCAGGGTTGACTAGCGACCCAGAGATTGTCATATACTCGGACGGGAAAGGTGCTGGCAGCAAGGCTGCAGCACCCGGTGCCGCGGCGGCCAACGCAGCCGCCAACGACAACGGCAGCGATAGTATCACCTTCAGCGATAGCGACAGCGAGGAGGAAGACAAGGCTGACTACCACAGAAAAGTCATCGTCTCGTACTCACCCGCGGACAAGTCCTACCAGGTCTGGATGGCTGGTGCTAAGATGAGTGCGCCTGTACTGAAGGACTCATGGAAGTCTTCTTAGCATAACTTGAGTTCCGGAGTGGCATGTGTCAGTTTGCTGCGGAGCTTGTCAAATAGGTGTTGGCTATGAAGGGAATTTTGTGGTGTGGGCTGCTTGAAGTGGTATTCAATCTGGAATTTTGCTCTTTAGTGGCGTTGGGATAGACGTAACTCATACCAGAGCTGGTCTCGGTTGTGTTTGGATCATGGGCAGTATAGATGGAGCTTAGTATAGATCAAGACCGGGTGCAGCGCGCCTGATATTCAAAGTCTCCTGTAACTTATAACTACGCCTTTCAATCTGCTAACATTGTCGAAGTGAGAAATTGATGACCCTCGGTAATGCATATGACCGTGACGGAATTTGGTGCACGGTCTGAAGCCTGGAGAGGCTGGAACTCATCCGACTCTAGACTCGTCAGCCGTTTTGCGTCTTACGAAAGGTAAGTAGGAATAGAACAGTAAAAGCAGCTCGCGCCGTTCTTCTTATTTAAGCAGAGCCATCTCCCCCTTTCCCACTCCTGCAACACTGCCACCATTGTGTTGAAGCCGTTCACCCCGGCAACCCCTCTAGGCTTGCTTCCTCGGCCATCCTTGCCAAAGCGAAGTCCTCCCGTAATCTTCGCCGCTACACTACTCTTGTCTCATTGATTCATCTAGCGAGTGGGCCTTCCTTTCCTCCGATGTCATTGACCGAGCTTGTTGTCTGGGCTTTCGAGTTGGGATGGCCTCCCGATCGTCTCGCCTCATCCTGATACTTGGTAAACCGCTCAGAACCCCATGTAGCCCACGCCCCCGACCACATGTCGAGCATCTTCAGCCATTTACTTCCCATTCAATCGCGTTTCACCTGTCTTCGCGTGCACTCAGGTGCCAGGGTAAAACCTGGCTCGGCATGTCATGTTTCTGAAAAACAAGCAAACTCTCCCTCTCGAGCTTTTCCGCGGCCCGATCTTCCCACAAAAGCCGCCAGCATACCTATCCACACCCGGCGTCCTCCTTTTCTGGCCCTTTCTGTGTATCACAAGAGCGGTCAGCGTCTTCTCACCGTCTTCTGCAGGTGCTTGATTTCGATCGTGAAACGCTGCCTTCCTGGTTTTGGAGCGACCTGGCTGCCCCAGATTTCATCTTCTGTTGAAGCAGACTTGACTGCAGCGAAAGGCTTTCCGTCTTCGCTCAGACTTGCCAGTGAACCCGAAAATCATGCTCTGTCGATCTGTTCGGTCGTTCAAGACTGTGAGAAAGTCCCGCGGCAGCAGCAGTTCGAGGGCATCGCCGCCTCAAAATCGAGTATCTAAATCGTCCCGGTCCTAGGCAAATCTGGGCTTTGTGTCGTTGGCAGTGGACGTCTGCGGGTCTGGAAACCTCCCAAGTTAGGAGTGGCGTGGCTGTGGATAGCCTACATGTACTTATTTAAGTTGGTAGTAACCTGGAAATAACTACCTGCGTGGATCCACAAAGGGCTGTCACGCACAAACCCGCGAGAATACGGTGCTCCAAGATCGACAAACTCCAGGCAGATTGAAAACAAAAATATTTTGGCCCGTGCGGCATCTGCATGGTGGTGTTTCTCGGGAGGGAACAAATGCTACATAGACCATGTAATTTAGTGGCCGAGCGGCGAACCAAGCCTTCTGCTGTCTAGCGAATATCAACCCCGCATGTGCAGCCCCGTGCACCATCATTTTCGTCAGTCGTATAATTCACTCAACGCATTTCTTCAACCGCACTCTTTCTAGAAAATCAAACGACGCTATCAAAGATGGTGACAACGAAAGAACCTGTCATCCTCGACCGTCTGCAAGATCCCGCCGAGCCTTCAAGGAAGTCTACCATCATCTTCCTCCACGGCCTGGGCGACGACGGCCGCGGCACCGGTTACGGTTTGGCACAGCAGTTTCAGATCCACGAAAAGCTCCCGCACACCAAATGGGTCCTGCCCACAGCGCCTGTCGATCCGGCCGTCGGCCAACGAGCCTGGTACACACCGCACGAGCTGCCGTCCGCCCTGAAACCAAGGGTACCCGGACATGAGGACGCAGATACTGCGGAACTTAATGACGAGGAGGATGAAGAGGGCATCCTACGGACCGTCGAGTACATTGACACTTTGGTCGCCATAGAAGTTGAAGCGGGCACCGACGCGAGCAAGATCGTGGTGGGTGGCTTCAGTCAGGGTTGCGCAGTCTCGATGATCTGGGGCTTGAAGGGACAGTGGAGTAGTAAAGTGGCCGGTGTCTTCGGACTCAGCGGATACTTTCCCAAGATCAAGGCTGTGCCTCCCAAGAGTATTCCGGCGGAGGAGGGCGAGGACCAGGATCACGGCCCACGGTGGTTCTTTGGGCATGGGACGTCCGATATGCTCATCTCGACCAGCTTATTTGCAGACGGACAGAAAAGATTGCTACAATACGTAGCACGGGACAGAATCGAGGGGCATGTCTATGAGGGTCTTGGCCATGATGTCGGTGGAGGAGTAATGCGGGACTTTTGGTTGTGGTTGAAAGAGGTTCTGGGAGAGGAAGGATGAAAGGATTGATCAGCGTGCCTCGATATCTTCACGAGAGACGTCTAGGTACACATACCGTGAGAATGTGGTCCCAGTACATATCGCAGGGCATCTTATTGCTGCTTGAATTATAGCGAAAGAGTCTTAAGCCAAGGGATTGATCTCACAACGGCACGGTATAAAAAGGGCAACCTTTGGAATGTTGTTATGCTGAAAGACCCGGATTAGCTGAGAAACGGCCCCGGGGGTTAATGGCAGGGCCATCAGTGGAGAGCGCAGCGGCAGCGGGTATCGCAGGAAGAATAAAAAGTCTTCTGATGATGCAAGTGAGAAAACGAAATAAGTGATCGAATCAAGAAAATGCCTTTGATATTGAAGCCTTCTGCTTTATAGATGTTACTCAAACTCTACAGCCTTTATCTTGTCATTTGGATGAGGTTGTCCGAGCCTAACCAGGACATCATTTTCAGAGGGCCCCTTCGCCATCACGTCCCACATTACTGTTGTGCCGCCAGCATTCCAAGGTTGTTATCCAAGTCCGAGGTCTGTTCCAACTCTTCAGAGGCGGTAAGCTGCGAAATAAGGTGCCAAACGTTCCTGTACCACGAGTATCACGTATGCCGGATATGCAACGCCGTGGTTCCTGACCACAGCGAGACGAACCGCCAGGAGGCTCGCGACGGTGGTAAGAAAGCCGCATATAGTCTTCCCGCATTTCCAAAGCGTGCGTGGCACAGCTGGCGTTGAACAGGATTTTACCTCCGCACATGTCGTAATATGATCATGGATTTTGGTTAGATACCATTCGTACTTCATCCCTCACTCACACGTTAGATCTAGAAACGTGCGTGAAGCAAGATTATACACACAATACCGAGGAAGTATTGTTCTTTGTTGATTGTGTGAAGACGGGCCAAAATCAAGTCCATCTCCATTGACCACTTTTCAGAGAAACACAATAAAGAAGCTAGATGGTTTCAGTTCCTCTTTGTCTAGTACTGCAAGGCATCGACTCCATGCTCCGAGTAGGCAGCCTATGTATCAAGAACTGCCGTGGCACGTATATAAATCTCGCATTTTATAACAAACTAACTCAAGGTTAAGACGTCCATAGTATTCAAAGCGCCATCCCAACGGTCACTGGCTTTCATTAAAGGCTTTTTCGGTACAAAATTCAGCTAGGCCGGTGTACTTTGACGACATCTTCAAACCATCATACCTGACTTTTGATCTTTTCGCGATGCCGGCTCGCTTCCCATTAAATCTGGCGCTTCTGAAGCGCAAAGCTCCCCCACCGTAAGCAAACCCCCTCACGATTCCAAGCTGCCCAGATCAGACTCACAAGCAGCTTTCTTTTCCGACAACATCATTGCCTCTAACCATTGGGCACTTAGGCTCTCAGCTTGCCAGGCATATCAGCCGATGAAAGCGCTCCTTCTTTGGGAGACCAATTACACTCTAGAAGACTCTAGCTGACCATTGAAATGACAGTACCGATAGTCCCGGCTGCAAGCTCATAGTTGAGCCGCGCCCAGGCCGTGAAATCTGGGATGTAGGTTCCAATTACGTATTGAAAAGCGAGGAATATGTCCAGCAGCTGAGCGAAGGCGAAGTAATCAACACAAAGTTCGCACGTGAACATAGTCAAATCCCCATACCGGATATCATCGACTCATGGATCAAGGGCCATCAGTTCTACATCCTCCAGGAGTGTGTCGACGGTGAGTCTCTTGCCAGTGCTCTGGCTGCCAACAAGCTCAGCAGGCACGACATCGTCCGCATCGGGACTCAAGTCGGAAGGTCAATGATGCAGCTTCGCGAGCAGACTTCTGCAGCGGCCGGCATGCTAGACGGGCGCCGCATCCAGGACCTCCGGCTCATGGCGCCGCCGGCTAACGGTGAGCAGCCGTACGATCATCTCGACTACTCGTCGGACGCCGGTATTGCGGAGGTGCTCTCTGTTGCCGTCCGGCCGTACCTCGACGAGACGACGCTCAGGGCTCTGATGGGAAAGATGCCCTCCGCGCGACCTTTTACCTTCTCCCACAGCGATCTCCATGAGGGGAACATCATAGTCAAGGACGGCCAGTTTGTCGGTCTTGTGGACTGGGAGCTGGCCGGGTACTACCCTTGCTGGTGGGAATGGGTCAACTGCTGCGAGCTTCTAGGTGATACGATGCCCGACGAGATGAAGTACCCGGAGGCTCTCGATTGGTTCCGAGTCTATCATGCCGTAAGAGAGCGACCCGGTGAGGATGCCACAATGAGACTTCTTCGGAACTTCCTGGCTTAAGCAAGTACCTGGGTGATCTTTCTAAACCCGAAAGGCTTCGTTTCTTGTCTTCACATTCAATACCAATATTCTTGATACATTATAAAATTCTGGGATGTTACATTTCACGTCCAATCTACCTAAGTATGACTTTATTCCACACGTTGACTTGCGCTACCTGTTAAGCTCCACCGCTGGCAACTTACACGTCTTCATTGATATGTTGACTCTACTATGGATACTCGCATGCATTTATGTGAGCACTGAGTTGGGCTTCAGTTGCACAGCTAAGGCAGCGCAGGTAATATGCGTCCCATGGCAGTCGCCTCCTCAGCGCCTGCGGCGGTCCCCATAAAAGGATCATTGTTCCCTTGTGCATAGATTGTGAAACCCAATGTCGTGAAAAAACCCGTGAGCAGCTGAACGACCTTGCCTCTCGGCATTCTGCCGTACACCGACGCAAATGTGTAGCCGGGATGGCCGGCCTGAAGGACAAGCGTGGTCGCATCACCACACGCGTAGACTGTTGCATATAGAGTCAGCATTCCAAAGTCGGCGTGGACTTGCCACTATGGATCTTCTGAAAGGTGCCACTCACATTCAGGCAATTGCCTTAAAAGCTGAAAATACATATTGAAGAGATGCACCGAGAGCCCTTGACGCCGATAGTGTTCTTCGATGAACACTATCTCTACGTATACCAAGCTGTTGTCCCTCAGTTCTTGTTGCACATCAACCCTGCCAGGCTCAGGAGGATACGGCACGCCGTTCTCATCGTATAGAATTCGGAGAAAGGGAACGCATGTCCTGAATCTCATATCCCTCTCTGTGGTCGTCAGATGGACAGATAGGCGTCACGATGCTGCAAGAACCCGACGACCCAGGGCGAGGTGCTTTCGTCGGCCCTCGGAACGGCCGCCGTGCCCTTGGAGACCCGGTACGGACAGATCTGGCCCACCTCCGTCTCGCCTGCAGGATCAAGAGCTGCGCCGCTACGGAGGTAGAGCCTCGCGTGGTAGAGGAGACGCGCATTGTTCAGCGGCCTTTCTGGATCTCGGTCGGCCTCCAGGCACATCTGCACTTGTCCCGCCACTTTGGCATCGCGTGGTCCGTACTGTATGTCACGCCATGGGCTCTCGAGCGTGGCTAGCGGCGCCGGAATAGGGCCTATGTTATGTTTGGGATCAGTGGACTTTCATCTGATTGAGTGGCACAGCATCATTGGGTCATACAATAGTTCAGACTCAGAAGCACATACCCTACCTTTCCCTATCCGGCAAGTCGAGCACTTTCTGACTCTCTTTCTGGGCTGTATTTGATGACGAAACTGATTATATGGCTTCAATCTACCGCAATGAGGTGTTGTGCTTCGTTGAGGCATGATTTCTAATCTCGAAGAAGATTCGATGTGGTAAAAGAAACAAAGCCATATATATTAAATAGTTGAAGAATCCCGTACCTAGGGGCCCAGATAATGCAATGAAGGAGTGAGTGTTGCTTGAATTCAAAACTAGTGTCCGTCTATCTTTTGAGGACCACCTGGGCACTACTAGGTTCACCTCGATTCCTAGAAGAATAAGTACTGGAACGGTGGATTGCAAAAGTAAATGGAGCCTCCCGTCCCTGCTTTCCACTGTTGTTCATTATGGGTATAGAAACAATCTTGGAAGTACAAGTGAGGATTGACAATGCCGATTTGTTGTATTAAGACATTGACTCAATGACAAAATTCCTCTGACCAAGCATTGTATTGTATCCGAGGTAGAGGCTTCTCATTGACTGCCTCTGCCGTAAGAAGACCTTTTGTTGGGGGGGGAGGGGGGCTCAATAGCGCCAAACCCCCTTCTTTAGACCTATTGCCTAAATCATGGTATTGGGCCCTTGGGAGTGTCTACCTATTGGTGCTGTAGTGTGGACCTCTCAGTCAGCAATAGGTGGTATGTGACAAAGTGACAGCAACCTTGAAACCCCTAAATCTTGAGGTACTAAGTATTTTCCAAAGCGAGAACATACTTTTTTCCAATTCTGATCTGCCGAGAAGGGCGGCAGTCTCAGCGTTGTAAATAACCTTCTCAGGTCATTGTGCAGGAATCACACCTCCCATAGTAAGCTTTTCGGTCCAAAGGCCAATCTGACGAAAGCCAAAATTGCATATGGAATCTGAGGACGCAGGGTTCTTGATACAACGGTGCACAGAACATCCGTTCAAGACAGACGCTTACTAAGAGATGTAGCAAAAAGGTAGTTGTTAGGAGATTGCTTGGTGTATAGTCTCTGCAAAAGAATTGTGATAATATTGGGCTGTAGCATTGCCTTGCACGAAGTTGTGAGGGTTGGCCGGTCATCATTGTAGCATGGTGAAAGTTTAGTTCATGGAATGCTTGGTTAGGGTGTGCTTGTGGCAAGAGTACTTACCTAGTGCTGTGGATGCCAAAGTCAGGTCGGCAGGGGTCTTCTCTGGCGTCTGCGCCCCCTTTCGTGGCAGGGACACTTGGCCCGACCCACAAATCAAACCCTGTTTCGTCCTCGCCGTCAGCAAGTGCACCATCGGCTCAGCCACTGAGGCAGCCTTCGATATTCCTCCAAAGCGGATCTCGACACGGAATTCCTGATGCGCCAAGTGCAAACTCGACCGTGTATTTAGACCTCGCTGTTTGAGACACAATCACGCAGCCTGTGTGGACACTCACTTAGTAGCCGATCGTATATTCCTCGCCCAACAACTTCTCGCGGACGGCGACCACGAGATATCTGCCAGCGAACAGACACGGCCGGGTCACACATTCTTCAAACTGAGCGTCATGAGCTACGACACGACGCATCTCACCGTGAGCGGCGCGACGGGCCGTGACGACGAGCTGTTCACGACGCCCTCGACAGACCCGGCGCCCGATCGACACCCGTCAGTCCTGAGACCCGGCGGGCACGCATCGCCGCTCAAATATCCCGCCGCCCTCAGACCCGGCGCGGGGCGTCGCTCGCGGACACCAAGTCCAGGTGCCGCCGCGGCGCCAACCTCACCGCCAGCACGGCAGCCATCCCCGGCTTCACCCCCCGTCGCGTACAAGGCCTATTCGCCCCCGAGGCCGCAGAGTCCCACTGAGGAGCTGTCCGCCGAGATCGAGGAGTACTTCACGGCGCTGGAGGTCCCGCCCCTCAGCGTCAGCAAGCCCCCAACTACGGAGCTGGCTGCACCAGCGAGTGCCCCACGTCCGGGAGGCTCTGGTCACTCGGGGGACAGACCTCTTGAGGAGCGAGTCGCTTCTCCTCCGATTCCACCAAAGGAGAGGTTATCGGTAGAGCAGGAACGACATGTGGTGTCTCCCATGTCAGAGTTGGATGCTTCGACTGCGGTAGTCGGAGAGGAGCACCACGCCGTGTCACCAGTGTCGGAATCACACCCGCACCAGGAGGACAACGGAGAACCGTCAGAACCGCCTCCGGCATACGAAGAGAGTCAACACGTGCCACCGCCTCCAGAAAAGGGTGCACCACCGCAGACGACGAGCAGTGATAGCCTCGCGGGCTCGTCCGTCGCCTCAGCCGCTCAGGTCGGGGGAGCCATCGTCGGGATCAGCACCAACCAGGCCATCGAAAGCTCGTCTGAGCTCCTCGATGCCGCGAACAGAGATGATGCACCCGCAACAGCAGGCCCGGACCATGAGGGCGAGGCTACCCCGCAAGCAGCCGGGACACCACCGCCGCTGCCTCCACGGCCCAGTCCGTCACCCGCCGGGAAGGGCAAGGAACCGGCCATGCCAGGTGCGTTCCCACCACCGCCGACACGGCCCTTGTCACCACACTACAAGGCCGGTGGCGCCGCTGCCACCTCGGCAGCATCTGTTGGCGCGTCGGTCGCTGGTGTGGGCCAGAGCAGCGGGTTGCAGCACGCGAGAAAGACCTTGGAGAAGGGTCTCGGGCATCTGATCGATAAGGCCAAGGAGCACCACCAGGCGAGGGAACAAAACGGCCATGGGAAGAGTACCTCTGGCCGAAAGAAGTCACCGGATGGGTCTAAAAAGAAATCGGCGGAACCGGCTCATGCTGCTAAGGTGAGCTCATAACAATTCGAATGTGGATCCGAAGTGGGAGGCTGAACAACCAATCCCCCTCTCTAGACACACAAGGATCCCAACGAGACCACGAAGTCCGGAAGACCTATTGAGATGTACTACAAGTAATATCTAATAGCAAGCACATGAATATAATATGACTATTAGGCTGCCGGCATGATTATTGAGTCTTGACTCTGTTAACTTTTATATTTTGGGTATTTGAAACATGTGAAATTTGATCACTACTTTACGTCTATCAGCTCCAGCCACTGCTTTCAAATTTTCATCTTAGAACCAGGAACTCAAGAATTGCAGTGATTAATCCCCCCTATTCTTCTTGCTTGATATGACTCAGCTTGTGTTAATTCAGAACTAAATCCACTGGCATTTCTTCTTTGCATCGGTCCCAAGTGCGGGCGGCGTGTCAGCAAGGACGTAGCCGGATGCCAGCCGCTGCGCTACACCGTTGTCCCAGTCTATCCAGAGCACAAAGTAGCAGTGTACCTTGCCCTCATGCCGGTCTCCTGGGGTGTCCTTCCGGACAGACGCTGATCCCTGGGCCTGTAGTGCGCCGCCATCCTCCGTCTTCTTGGCACGCGGCTTCTTCGCCCTGCTCCTGCTTTGAAGTTCTCCAGCCCTTGCACATCGCAACGAGCTCGACCCTGGTGAGCTCTTGACGACCGGTCACACAACGAGAATACTCGGGATCGTTCTCGAACTCGTAATGCGCGACCAGCTCACCAGCCCAGTTGCCTTGCGCATCGAAGAGATCTACGCCAGTCCTCCTGCGCCCCCCGACGCATGCACAAGTAAGCCCGGCTCGTTACACAAGATAAGTATTGTGTCTGAACCGAGATCTCCGGGACTTGATCTCTTGGTAGCACAGGGACCGGGTACCAGAACTTCTTATCTTTCTCTGAACTGTGGGTGTAGTAGAAGTGCGGCATCTCAAGGGGGAGACGCCCTGCATCATCGTCAGTGTCCACTCTCGTGCTGTAATCGTGTCGAGTCCAGCCATCAGGGAGTTCATTCTGCGGGTCTTGCGCTCGTCTCTTGTAATGGAACCACCGTGGGTTGACCGGCCTCTTTTCAATAGATACGGGTGTCGCCATTGTATACCACGTGGTGACGGGCTCAACGAAGCCCATGTGTCCCCACCTCTCCCCAAACTCCCGATCAGATGGGATCATGATGTCGGCACTTTGCCAGCCCATCCAGGACCAGCTGGGGAGTTTGGTCTCGCATCTGCGGCTCTTGCATATTTCTGATGGCCGCCTCCTTTCGGCTTTCTTCCGCAGACCAGGCGGCCGCCATAATAGCACGATGTCCAAGTAGAACTCGGGGAGACCAAACAGGAGACCACCGGGATAGGTCCGGTGCAATTGAGACTGGATCCCGGAAAACGCACTGTGCACGTCTTCTGGAAATGTGAGGCATCTCTGGTTGAGGCTCCTCACCACCGAGGCCAGCTCTTCCAAGTCAGGAACGACGGTCTGCATCCAATGCGAGGCATCCCTGATGGCCTGCAGCTCAGAAGAACCATAGCCCATTGTGGTGTAGAAATGCTCAACGTCCATCCTGTCTTCTTGCCATTCGAAGCGACCACATAAGAATCTCAGACGTTCGCGCCCGAAAATAAGCCGCCGCTCGGCGAACAGAAACTCCTGAAAAGTCCAAGCCCGCTCTTGGTACCTGCGGCCGCTGCCAGCGGTGTAGGTCGGGTCATCCGACGTGTCGTCGTAATCTGGGGTCGGCTCCCTATTCATGCCAAGTTTGTCACCGTCTGCGAGGTCATATGTGGCTCTTTTGAACCATCTTCTTTCAGATATGCTCCTTAATCCCCTGAGGCCAAAGTTGGCGTCCTCGCCGTCTTCAGCCACGATGCACAGGGCGCAGTTTGCGTAGATCATGTGCATCTTGCTAAGGGTGTCATTCATGAACTCCTCGTCATCTTGCACGATACGTAGACTGTCAACCCACAGGTATCGCTCACCCAAGGCCTGCGTAACATAGATAGCATGGCGGATAGTGTTTGGGATCTGAGGAGAGAATGTGGAGGAACTCAAAGCCTGTCACTCACTTCATTAGTAAGAGTAAGCATGAATACCTACTTAGGTAGCCACAGCGGTCCACGTGGGAATGCTTTTGGACTTGGTTAGGATTGGGGGTAGAAACCAACGCTACAGAAGGATCACCTACGCCAACTTGCTTTAATTCGGGGAAAATTGCCTTGGTACTGGAAAGGTTCGAAGTCTGGCCCCATGTATAAGACAACGCAAAGTACGTCTGCTTCGCAGATTGGAAAGGAACAAGACAAGCCCCGACAACGTCAATGAGCCAGTCCGGATACACGGGCTCCTGGCCTTCCATCCACGGTTTCAATCCACGATACGGCTGGTGCTCGCGGATGCACCGCGAATACCAGTCGCGAGCCACATCGAGGTCCACCCACTTCGAATCTGCTGCCCGCAACAATACAGGGTGACCGTCTCTGTCCTCCCTAGCCAACAGGCCGACATAATCCCTGCCCAAATCGGTTCTGGAGCCGTTGCCCGTGTCGATGTCCAGCCGGGCGACACCGATAGAGCTCTTGTTAAAAGTCAGATTGCAGACGCCATACGCATCAAACATCGTAACTTGGTTGGCGCCGCGGAATCTGGCTTCTCGCATCCATTCGGTGCGAGGGCAGCTGGTATCGAGGATGTCGGGTACTCTTCCTAATTTCACCTCTACCTCGCTTGGTGTCCGGAACGCATCCATGATCTTGGTGCAGACTGGGCACGGGGAAGGCAAGTCCTTGATGCGACCAGTTCTGGTAGAGAAGAATCTCGACAAAATTCTTGACACGTGCCTCTGTGATATTCCACGACCTCCAGGTTTTTGCTTGCGAGGACCTGTCCTAGGTCGAGCACCCTGATTAGGAGCTGTCGCCTTCATGATCAGAGTCAATCTTCAATAACGGGCCGGAACGGAAGAGCGTGAAGACTTGGGTCCTGGCTCAGACACCATAGGCAAGAAACGTCTAATTGAAACTTGATTTAACGCGTAGTAGATAACTATGAAGTGTTTGTAGGAGTTTGGCTGTAAAAAGGAAGAGGGGGTTTGCAGGGGATGGCGTCAGCAAAGCGCCATGTGGGCTAGCAGATGGCCACGCTGGGGGATGGGGGGGGGGGGACTAGATGCTGTGTAACTATGGTGCGTCACAGCACTTTATTGTGGGTTTCGGTATGTATGGGGCCTATGGCAGTAGCCGCATTCTCACCGTGCTTAGTAGAAGCGACTGCAACTCCTTGCCCCAACAAGACAACAGAACCAACAGCATCCTCCTTGGAGGCCTCACGAGAGAGCCCTCCGTCTCAATTGGCAGAGACCCCGTGCCTTGCTCGGCTTCACCTCATCAGTTCCTCCCGAGCCCACACGTCGTCGTTTGTGGCCCTTGGTTGTCTTCAGATGCTTATTCAGCCAGCTGATGTCGCGATGGCCTGGTCCAGGTGGCCCCGGTCCAGCTTGTCTTTTCGATGTATAGCGAGCTGACGGGCTATGAGCAGCGCATTGCGGATGTTCCGCCCATTCAACTCCTTCGTGGCCAGGTATTCAAGCCTCGACTCCAGCTCTGGCATGTTCGCGTCCGTGTCCGGAAACTCCTCGGTCATACCGAAGAAATTTTGCCAGATAGCCTTGCGAGGCTTGCTTGTCAGGTTCTCAGAATGAATGCCCCGTGACCTGGATTCGTGATTTGAATGGCTCGTCGAATGTCCCAACGCAGTTTGAGGTCAGGGTGAGAATACCGTCGTAGTACTCCGAAGTACAAAGAATTACTTATCGGGATTGAATCAGGAGAATTCCGTCGTGCCCTTTGAATCAATCAGTCAATTTGTTCAACGATGACCTCGTCAGTCCGCGACCTCTGCACCAGCTGGTATTCTGGAGACACACAGCGGTAGTTGGTACACAAATCTATGACGCGTGAACATAGATTTGGTGGTTTTATCTGACTCTTAATTCTTCGTGGCGCCCAGGGTTTTTGACCCGGCCGAGGATGCCTTCCAGCAAGCTGTCGTTGTGGCTTGCGCCCTTTGTCCATACACCTGGCAGACCCATTCTACTGGCTGGCCCGGGCAGATCAAGGCACCGCGTTGGAGAGAGATCGTTGAGAAGAAGTGGAATAGACAACACAGCAGTGACGTTCGAGCGGGAGGTCATGGGCCGCCACTACGTCAGCGAAAAGACTGGTAAATACAGATTCAAGCTGGGCCCGGCGGAATGGAAATGGGACCTAGCAGTTGGAGATATCAATCGTAGGTCCCACGTCGTCGTTCATGCGTCACAGTCTGGCGTTCCGCACTCGCAGGGCAGTCCACCTCAAATACCTACTTAAGACAAGTCGACGGCTTCGTCTGAGGGCTGTGACCAGGGTATCGTCATATGGAGGGCGACGCATCAAATACCTCCCTAAGGAATGTCAAAGCTGCGGATCACAGGCCACGGAGGACATTGGTCCCTAGATCTGCCATACTGAATTTGCACCGTGGGAGACAATACTTGTAATAGGTCACAGCGAGAGAAGCGATGGCAGGCTCCTGTCTCTCCCCAAGTTCTCTCCTTTGCCGAATCTCCTGCAGAACGCAGCATTGGGGCTCCTGGTAGAGTCCTCCAGCCGCACCTCGATGACATTTCTTCTCTTGCTCATCTCACTAGGGTTGGAAGACTGGAAGTAGCGAGACTGGTTTTCGTCGTCGGTGCCCTTCTCATGCTCTGAAGGCTCACTGAAGTGGCTTGTTGCCCAAGGTCGACGTTGGGAGCATAAAGCAAAGGAAGTCTGTTCAACAGACCTGATACTTCCTAAACTGTAAGAAAATATACCCAGTATATCTTTTGGCTTGTGTGGTCTTTGCCATCGACGCTTTGCTACTATGTGTGGAGGGTACCCAGGTATGCCCATGCAGATCATTCTCATTACCTACCGTAAACAAGAAGCATGTTCTATACGGTCTATCTCGCGAATGTATGTGCATTGTACCGCCATGTTCTCAATCAAGATACTGAGCAGACCCCAAAAGACCAGCCTCACTCATCGTTCTCGAACTTCAAACCCGAATTCTGCCGCACAGCCCCATAAACAGCAGCAATATCTCCCTTGCCAGCCGTGTGTTCAACTACAGCCTTCAGGTACTCCAGCGCCGTTTCTGAGTTCCTGAGCCTCACGCCCGTCTTCTCGCCAAGCTCCAATGCGTATCCTACATCCTTCACCCCCAAGTTCACATCCGCCAGTGGCGCGTCTCTCCAATACGTCCCCTTCACCATACGGTCCGCATAAATACTAAAAGGGCCCCCGAACATGACATCTACAAACTGCTGCACCGCAGCGGTCCCCACGTCCGTCTTCTCCGCGAGCGCCAGCGCCTCGCTCAGCTGGGTGATCGTCGTCCCGATGAAGGTGTTGAACACGATCTTGGTCGTCTGCGCCTTGCCGTAGGCCTGATCCTCGAACGGAATGACGGCGCGCGCCAGGGCGCCCACGAGGTACGGCTGCAGTCGGTCGATGGCCGCCTTGGGCCCGGCCGGGATGCAGAGCAGCTTGCCCGCCGCGGCGGCCGGGGGCGCGCCGACGACGGGGCACGCGACGTAGGAGGCGCCGGCAGCGGTGAGGAGCGCGCCCAGGGTGTCGGCCGTGGCGGGACGGACGGTCTCGCAGCCGACAAAGAGCTTGCCGGCGACGGGCGTGGCGGCGACGATGCTGCGGTAGGCTTCACCGACGATGGCGTCGTTGGCGAAGCACGAGAATATTATGTCGGCCCGTGCTACACCTTCGCTGAGGGATTCGGCGACGGCTGTCTTGTCCGGGGCCAGCGAAGCGGCGAGCTCTTCGGCTCGTGCTGTGGTGCGGTTGTAGAGCAGGAGAGGTTTGTCTAGCGGGCCCTTTTCAACGAGGCTTTGGCAGCAGCCCTGAACATCACGTCAGGTTCGTCTAACACAGAAATGGGCACACCCAGCTTACACGCCCAATATTACCCAAGCCCATCCACATCAGTTGAGAAGTCATGATGGATATTCGAGTGCTTGTACGTGTAGCGTATCTGATGGAGTGAGACTGTTCAACATAATTGTCGACAGGAGGGTGGGCAGTCTCTTTATATGTCTCACTGCCGACATGGTCGTGTCGTCTGTCTCTACGGTGCTGTATCATTCGCGCCTCGGCCTGAAGGCGAGAAGACACCGGATTAGTGAGTGGCTGTCAAAGTCCGACGGCCTTTGCCACGGCCTCGGGAGCCTTCCATCAGAGCAGACCGAACTTCCCGAGGCGCTGCATAAGTGTTGGGGAGAAGGGTGCTTGTGGCCAGACACTTGCAGATTTCCAGCCACTACTGTCCTTACTTGGAGAGATATCCTTGTGCACCCCCAACTAGCATCCATGGATAATCCGGTTCGACCAACTTGACCAACCTGCAACACTTTGATGTAACCCTCGAGACGTGATAGTCGCGGTCATACCTAAGTACCGAGCGTACCAAGGTGCCTCGAAAATACAAATCGAGAGATACTGGTCGAGAAGAGAAAGGCGCCTAGACGACAGACGCTAAAACGACTTAGCCGCAGGCGACGAGATCTGAGAAACCGGTCACGGACTTTACGCCCGAGTTTTTTTTTTTAGTGCAGGCAGGCCATTCCGCAGCATTTCAAGATTCCAAACCGATTTCGCATACTTGCCCTGTGTACCAATTTTGTCGTCGGAAATGAACATGACCCAGACGACTCCAGAAGAAAGCTTCTCGAAGGCTTCGCTCCAATTGTTGGTTAAAGCCGACATTAATATCTAGGGACTTATTAAGTTTATAGCCTTCCAAAGTTATATTAACATCCAGTCAAACTAAGCACATACCGTTGGGTAAATGCAAGGTATGGCAAATCCTCTACGTCGTTAAGCCGGTCCACCTTCAAACCTTAGCAGTCAGCATTGTGAAGGCGCAGTGGTTTACATTTGTGATAGAATGGTATAAACAATCCTTCTCGGTCCTAGAAGGGACGAAAGGGACAAAAGGAAGCAAAGTATACCATGGGTAACGGGAGCACAAGAGTGATGGGGCGGGTGCATAGCACTCAAGTCTCCAAGAATAGAAGCGGGATGCGCTCTTGTTGGTCATGTGGCATGGGGAGATCGGAAATCCACCCCAGTCAGTATTGCAGAAATTTCCCTTCACCCCCGGACGAGCGGAGGTCCTTGTTGGAATAACGGATGCGCCTGCAGGTTGCCAGAACACGGAAGCAGGCAGGTCTAACAACACGCACAGAAAGACCCAGCAACAGGGGGCCGCAAAGGCCCATACGGTATATAAGTATCCATCCTCTTCATGAATTCGTTGTCCGGCCCGCTCTTTCACGAGTTCATTTTTGCCCCAGGGATCCAATATGCCTACCAAAGAAGAGATTCTGCGAGTTTGCGCGGAATGTCCGGCCGACAGCGCCATCGCCCTGCTCTCCAGCTGCGCTAGAAAAGACCGACCAAGCCTTTATGAGTTGTGTTGCGCAGCCGCCGACAACGATCAGGTCGAGACCTTCCGTCACGTCCTACAGTCCGATGGTCTGGTGTTCGACAGAGACGTCAACATCGCGAAGATTATATCCAAACGCTCCAGGCCGCTGATCGAAGCCTCCGTCGACCGTGGCTGGAGGGCTACGCTCTAACGTGGGCACTTATCCTGCGTGCACCAAAGGACTTCATCGAGTGGTTGCTCGACCACGACGCCGATCCCAACGGGCCTTGTGGAGGGACGGATCAACTTGGAAATAGTCTGCGCCTGGCAGTGGGCGGTGTCTTCGGCAATAAGGATGAAGAGACAGAACTGGGTTCTTGGAGTTGTTGCTATCACGCGGTGCAGACGTCAATGAGTCCAGGGCACTGCACAGAGCTGCTGAAACGGGAAAGTTTCTGGTTCTAAGGTTATTGGCTGGGGACCCTTGGAGGGCAGATGTCAATATCGAGGGCCACAATCCGAGTTGGACCAGGATATGATGATCGGCAGATCACTGCATTGTGCTGTAATGTCTGGAAAAGTAGAAATAGTTGAATTCCTGCTGGACAATGGCGCTGACGTGTTTAGGAAGGATAGCCAAGGAAACACGCCAAGAGAGGTTGCCGAGATCAGCGGGTGGGAGATGATGATAGCAATGTTGGAGTGATGGGAAAAGGCCCAGAAGTTGTGCAGTCCTATGATATAAATAAAGCCTTACTTTGGATGGCGCGAAGTCGGGAGTTGAGTACCTCTCTTGTCTGTGCCTTTGACAAGGTGCAAGGTGATGGGTAAGTCTGGAAATAGACAGGCTGATTGGTTCTGAACTTCCATTTTGATGCATTATTACCTGATCTGCTGCGGACGGTGCAAACAATATTTCCAAAGCAACTACCGAGCTCTAGTCCCTCCTACGAATAGCCTCTGAATCCCGAGGACACACGCAGCACAACTTGTCAAGCTTGAGTTCTTTGTCCCACAATGAGCTCTGCAAATATGAGTAAGCCATCATCAGCATATGAATAGCTCTTGGAGATCCTTCGGAACTCACTTGTGTCTTTTCTGAGAGTTTCTTGAAGACAAGCTTCTCAGATGTGGAATTACTATCCATAGACCATCTGAGGTACTTCACTGAATCACCCAAACTGTCACTGCCGGATTCAATGAGGTAATAGTCTGCAGGGTAGAATGTAATGCCCCTAGCGCGCTTCACCATGTCTTCCTGCGACATGAGCCATGAAAAGGTGTCATGGTGGTAATGATGCAGATGATAGGATTGTGAATCCAGGCCCTGCCACGTCATCTTCAAGGATCCAGTCTCTGTCACGTTGAAGTCAATGAAGAAATTTCCGAGTGCATTCCATAATCGCTCTTCATAATAAAGCAGTGAGCGAGCACTGGTCCCAGGTATTCGGTGCTTTTCCAATTCTTCGCGCAGTTGATCGACGTAATCTGCCGCTCTTTTATGGAACTGTTGCGATAGATGGACATAGTCGTTTGGATCTGGAGCTTGTAACAGGGTCTCGAGGAGCAGCTGACCGATGAAATCAGCTGTATCGATGAGGGAGAGGGAGTTCTGAAGAACAACAATCCCAGCTTTGATCTCGGGCATGATCAGAACCATTGAGGTGGAACCAGGCATGCAACCATGGTTGTGGAGCACAAGAAGGGACGGACTGCCCTTCCCGATAATGGGTTCTTCACCCAGGGGCAGATTTGCTGATATTCTACCGAGTTGACCCGGTAGCTCAGCGCGCACCCACCCCAAACCGTATCCTTGCTCACGAAGCGATTCTCCAGGCAATCTAGCATGGTTCGTTGTAAGCATGCGGCAGTATTTGAGTGGCGAGAACTCTATGGAGCCGACCGTCGATTCGTATTGAATATTCAGCTCCTGCATGAAGCTCTGGTAGAAAGCGAGCAGGTCCTCGAGGGTCGACTTGACGCCGCCAGCCGTTTCCATGATGGTGCCGTTGCGGCGTTGCCAAGCGAGGGAGGACATACTTCAACCGCAGAAAGGTTGAGAAGCACACCGTGAGACTTGGCCTGATTGTCATCGGACTTGATCCATGAAGTGCTTGTCCGCTTCATGCCTAGAGGTGCAAAAAGGCGATCTTGAAACAGGTCGCTGGCTGTCGAGCCAGATACCCTTTCGAGGATCTGGCTGACGATCTCATAATTCCAATTGCTGTACTCGAATGAAGTTCTGAACGGTTCAGAGATTCCCAACGACGCGAATGTCCTGAGGGCTTCGGATCTCGGCAGGTAAATCGCATTGTTAGCGCCCATCCAAATGTCATCCATGCCGGTCACTCCCACGCGGTGTGATAGGAGGTCGATGAGAGTGCTATCGATCCTGGAGTCCGCGCTGAGGCTCTCGAGCTCCGGCAGCCACGCTCGAACCGGTTGAGACCAGCTGAGTCCCGCGTGTCCCTCGACTCTCTCGCTTCTGAAGACCTCCACGCCGGCAAGGGCCGACAGCATGCCCTTGGTCAGCGAGTTGACGTTGTACCTTGTCTGATCGTTGGGAGGCAACTTGTTCTGAATATCGCGATAGCCTAGATGATGGGTCTTCGTGGTGTTGCTAGTTCCATCGATGATGCCAATCGAGATGCCGGGAATTCCGGCGATGGCCATGATGGTCTCGACAGTGGGCAAAACCCCCGCGATTTTGTCAAAATGCGCCCTGCGTGTGTGGTCGTCAGGGTAAGAAACCAAGGAATCAAGACGAGCCTTAGGAACTCACATATTTGGTGCGAGAGCACTTCATACCTCGATATTGTGGGAGACTACTGGGGATCAAATGTGATTCAATTCGTATGGGTCGGTCTGGGGGAGGAAAGAAGGCAAGGTCGCGAATCTCCACCCAAACCGCGTCTATCTATGCGCATTCTGGCGTGTGAATATTCCAGGCCTTACTCGACTGGGCCTGTGAATAGTCAGGATGGGCTCGTCACCGTAATCATCCCTGGCCTTCCTCACAGATATCCAGCGAGCAACAGCTTTCAACTGTTTGGAGTGAGCACGAGCTCGGACACGCTTGGAGACTCTTCAGGGCTTCCAAGGGTGATACACAGGGACGATGTACAGCCGCGTCAATCAAGTGAGCACTGAAATCTGAAAGAGCAAGAAACGTGAGTGGGTGAAATGACGTCCCCGTCATCTGAGCATCCGGATCTTCTGGAGGGATTGCGCGACGTGGCATGAAAGATCGATTATGTTGGCTCATCCAACGACAAGAGCGTCCAGGCAACTATCTACAAGTCGCCATCACGCCGAACTTGCTCATGATAGCAGCTCTTTTCTGTCACGACTCGGACCGCTGGCTATCCTGCGTGGCCCTCTCTCCGAACGGCTGAGCAGATACTTCGTCGTCTGTTCCACTTTCATCATGATTACCTAGGTACCCCAAGATACATCATTTTCGATATCCCAAGGCGGGTTCCAGATCTCGCCCCAGTCTATTTCTCTCCAACCACGATTTGAAATCGGTTGAACCTGATCTTTAGGCAAGACCTTCCAGTCAAAAACGGCGCGGCAGAAGTGTTTCGTACAGGTGCTTGTGTCTTCGGTCAATTGCAATGTACATGTCACGAGTAGTGTCTCTTCTTCGAAGTGGCCCGCCACCAGGGCGCATTTCTCGGGAACCGAGTTCATCACGAGCCGGTTCGCGACCCAGTATGCGTTCCAGCCGTCTCTCACTGCCTCGTCGTTCATCTGCTCCGTAGCACGATCGGACACCGCCCCACGCACCCTGTGGATTGTGCAACGCGGCTCGGGCGCGGGCCCGAGATCAGGCCCTCTATTCCAGCCGAAGGCGTAGAATAGGAAATCAATGGAGTCTGGAGCGTCTATATCGTAAAAGGGAGCTGGGGCTGAGGCTACAATTTTCAGCGCAGCCCAGCCTACGTCCTCTGGCGGGCCATTCTCGCCAAAGAAGAGCGTGTCGGCCTCATCCCACTGCTGCCATGGCCAGCGGCGGTACACCTCCATGCCTGGTGGCAGCACTATTTCCAGGACGCGCTGGCATGACTCCAAGACTAGATTTCGCGTCCCCATCGCCGTCGTTCTTGGCGCAGGCAGCTTTGTGAGGAGATAAGGGTCGAGCATAAGCCGGTGGACCACTTCCCAGGGCTTGATGAGGACGAGCCTGTCGGCGTTCTGTCGGACAAAACAGCCTCTGCCCATGTTTCGCACTTGAATGCCATGTACTTCACCATGTAGCCGGCACACCGGGAGAACGAGGCAAGAACCTCTGGAACCTGCGAACGTGCTGAGCCCAAATTGAGCACGTATCTTGATGCCGCGATTAGCCATAGAGAATT
This sequence comes from Dendrostoma leiphaemia, assembly GCA_026120015.1. NCBI lineage: Eukaryota > Fungi > Ascomycota > Sordariomycetes > Diaporthales > Erythrogloeaceae > Dendrostoma > Dendrostoma leiphaemia. Next base: position 75,908 of record JALRMF010000084.1, read on the forward strand.
CGAAGGAAGACTGGTCCAATAACGTCGGTGCCTCCCCGGAGTAACGGAAGAGCATCGGGGACGACGCCATGACGCCACTAAACAGACGGGCTGGGTCGGTTGAGCTACGCTCAGAGGCTCTATGTGGAAGCATCCAGGCGAGGATGGTATAATCCGGACAGGAACTGATGATTTCGGCCTGGAGTCTCCGGAAGGCCCTCCCCTCTTCGCCGTACAGCATTGGCATATTGATGCCGAATATGCCCAGCAGAGAGTACGCCAGGTCTTCGATGCGCGTCGACCGACGCGACGCGGCCCACGACATTTTCTGCGCCACCGAGACGGCGGACAGGTCCCGCCTGTGCTCCAAGATATCGACGCCGATGCCGGTGATCCGGGCCAGCGCCGCCGAGGCCGTCGCCTTGGTGAAACAAAACCGCCAGTCCCGGTCGTAGAACTGGATGTGCCGCGGCGCGATCAGCTCCTGCAGCGTCCACGACCGGCGGAACCACCGGCAGTGCCGGATGCTGGCCTCGATGGCCTCGAGGAGCCGCTCGGGCGGGGTGGGCGCGGCGAGGTCCGCCAGGAAGGCGTAGCAGACGGCCGCGCGCTCGTACCAGCTGAACATGGAGTTGATGGCCTCGGACAGCTCGGCGCTGCTCGACTTGTCGATGCAGCACGTGTCGACCCAGGCGTAGTCCAGCCCGTCCTGCGCGGCCAGGCGGCAGGTCCGGTCGATCTTCTGCCACCCGCTCTTCTGAACGAGGGGCGCCGGCGGCCTCTGGCCGCCGCAGGATCTCATCTCCTGGAACGTCACCTCCTGTCCGCCGACCCACGTGTGCGAGAGTATGGCATAGCGCTGGATCTCGAGCCCGATGAATTCCTCCAACTGTCGTGTCTCCACGTTGATCAGCCACATCAGGTCAAGGGGTTCCACAAGTCAATGTCAGCGCGGGCCTGGTTCAGAAGATGCGACTTGTGTACGTGCATCCGGAGCTGAGAGCGTGATCAAACCCATAGGATCTGGGTCCTTATACTGGGTCAACAGGCAACTAAGCGCAGGGCTAGTGAAATGCGACGCAGCGGCAGAGTTTGTAGGATCAGGTTATCGCATCATGTGTGGAGAACGAGATAGACGATCCTTAGCTCGTTTATGGGACTAAATACCTTGGCGCGCACCTGCCTTTCGGTCAGGATATTGAAACCTTGGAAGGCCCGCATTATTATTGTAGAACGCCGCGCGAAAAGAGGCCATGTGCGTGTATAGAAGTAATGAATGAAATATAGTACTCGATTCACAGTGCAACTTAATCGCTTTTTGATTTCATCAAGCAGTCTTCTTCTAAATGACCATTCTGGGCAGTTCCTAGGGCCTTCAATTTTCTTCCCTTTTGGGAAGTAGAGAAGCTCCTACCTCAGGGGTCCTTTGGGAACCTGCAGGTGACACTCATCACTTAAACCTCCTACACCCGCTGTCACCGGAAGGGCCCGCCGCCTGGATGTAGTACGCCGAGTATCCGTCCTGAAAGGTTCCGTGGCCCACGCCGGCGTGGTTGATACCTGGACTGCACCCTGAATAAAATCACGGAGTAGGCTCAGCATCTCAATACCAAACCTGCCCAGGTGTCTACCGGTTGAACGACATAGCTGGCATGGAAAAATCAGCCACCTTACGCATACTTGCATATGCCCTCTCTAAGAATGGCGCGCATAGCTCTATTTTTTCTTCATCAAGTGGGGCGAGGGCCTTGGAGCGATTATGTGGAACTTCTCTATGACGATGAATGATCGCCAGCCGATTGATCTGAGCGCAAGGAGTACCAGAAGCAGCAGGACTTGTGCAGGCCGCTATTGATGCCGAACCTGCTATTATCTCAAAGGGTTTGCGGGAAAAAAAACCTTGACGGAATAATTATGAATCCTGTCTCCATCATCCCGGCCTCTCCTTCCACGCATTCCACTCGTCTAGTCCATGTCATCATTCATGTGATTGTGCTCCTCAGACAGCTCCACCTGATGCCGTTGCTGGAGCTGACGTCTCAGTCCCGACAGAGCCTCTTCTTGCTCCTTCCTTGCTCCTTCCAAATGAGTGATTGCTGTCCGTTGGAGCTCCATGAGCTCGAGATACTGCGTTTCAGGTACAGTCCTGCTGTGAGATAGTGCAGGCCCGTGTTCTATCTGCTTCCTCATATATCTCAAATGCCTGATGTGAGTCTCGAGAACCTTGTTTTTCGCCTTTGAAGCCTCATCTTCCGCCTTTGAGAGCTCTTCTTCCAACTCTGAAATCCGGACATCCTGATAGGAAGTCTTGTATCTCCCCTGCGAGAGGTCCAATTTGATCCAGAATAGATTGTCTTCGGTCCTTGAGAGCTTTATCTCCAAATAGGCGAGCTCAGACGCTTCCTTCTTGCTAGGTAGGTATAGTTGCAGCTTGCGTTAATGGACCAACCGGCCGGGCCGGGGATTGTGATTTGGTTGTTTTTGTTACGGTATAACTAGGCGGACTGTAGGTTTATGGAAATGACTTGTTGTTGCATAAAGAGAAAAGAGAGAGAGACTAGCTAGAGCAGCGCCAACGGTTTACCAGCTTTTATAGTTATTATACAAAGTAGGTCTTATAGTCTACTTAGTACCATGATAGTACTTTTTTTTTTAAACTGCATTTGTTTCTAAATGTAGCGTAAAAATAGTAATGTTGTAAAGTGATTGTAGTGTGAGGCTATTTTGTAGTGTTAGACACGAAGGATCACCAGGCAAGATGACCACACTAGTTGTAGAGGAAGAAAAAATTGATTACTTAGGTGTAGCTGCTGTATAGAACTAAATCTTAAAGAGAAAAGAGAAAGTGCCGGCCTTTGTACGGCCTTGCTAAAGGGTTTTTATAAGGCCTCAGCAAACCTTAGCCCTGCACTTTACAACTAGACCTCTTTAGCTTTAATTATAACAATTATTTCCTCCCTAATAGCAGTTGCTTTTAAATGCCTCTTTTGCAATTCTTAAGCTAAAATAAACAAAAATAGTAATAATAATAATAGTGGTTAGTAACAAAGCTAGTGGCCTTTCTCACAGCTTTTTAACTAGTTACTTTTTATTTAATCCGTCGCTTAGGTTTTAGCTTCTTTTTACAACTTTGGTTGCCCTTTTAACCTTTTAGGTCTATTTAACCTTATACCTTTTTGTTTAAATTTTTTAACAGCTAATTTTTTAATAGCCCATTGTTTAAAGGCGTATAATAGCCTGCCTATACAGCAAAATCACTTTATTATCCCTTTTTTTACAATAGCAACGGCTATAATTAGTAAGTAGTGGCTAGCAAGGTAAATAGTCTAAGCTTTCTATAGTTTAAGTATAAAAGCATATATCTATCCTATGCATTAACTTACAACCTTAACTTTTCTTTTTTATACAATAACTTTAATCTGCCCGCCGCCCTTAATTATTAGTTTATTTTATTGCATACGCCTAGTCCCTTTTTCTACTTTTAATCTTTAATTGTTAATCGCTGGTTGCTACTATGCCTTGTCACGTGTTTAAGCCTACGTTTAACCCTTTTTAAGTTTTAACTAATAAAAAGAGTAAATATTGTTATTTTTTCTTTCCTTACTTAGCTATAGTTTTAACTTTTATATAGTTTATTAGCTTGTTTAGCGCCCTAAGGTATATTAATTCTTTGATTAGCAGCGATAAAAGCTGTTTAAGACTAGCTTTGCCTAATATCTTGAAAGCCCTACCTTTGGTAAGTAAAATATATTTTATTTCTACTATTATTTTTATCTTTATTCCCTTTATATAGCCAACTGCATAAACGATACTATATCTGCGCATATTAATGAGATTTTAGCTGCTTATAAGCGCAATTTAAAGCGTATGCCTAGCTCTAACAATAATATCATTAATGCTTCGCAAGATGGTGGTGCTTAAAATATGCCCTAGTCTATTAGCAATACTGCTAATTAAGAGCGCGTTTTTAGTGTTGATAATTTTAATAATTTTAACAATAACGATAAGATTGTAATATTGTCAGAGAAACCTATTATAAGTACTTTTTCCTTATATTTTTAAGCTAAGCTAGCTAATTAATTAATCTTTATAATAGGTTTATACTATTGCTGGTCCCTTTTAATAGCTTAGTATAGTTTTTAAAACGCTTGCCTATGTTAAGAAACGCTTTTGCAATGCTTTTGCCGCCTAATATAATAAGTTATTTTTATTTTACAAATGTTTACATTCTATGTTTAACTAGGTAAAATAAGCTTTAATAAAATAGTAAATAATAATCTTGCAATTATTAGCAAAAATTTTATAAACTGGGATAGTATTATTAGAATGCGCCAACGCAGCGCTTGCAAAAATATTATTGCTTTGCTTTGCTCTAAGCCTAGCAATTAAGTTTTTTAGGAAAAATTGTTAATTTAGGGTATTATTAATGCAGGCTAAAACGCATATATCCTAACCTTAAACTTTTAAATTCTGCGCTTAGGCAAGTTTTTTTAGTTTAGCAATAGTTATAGCGCTATTATAATTATTTTAAATAAGTAGTTTTAGATTTGCTAAAATTATTATATTTTTTATTTTAGTAAGTAAGTAAAGGTTTATCTTAGATTGCGTCTTAGAAAATAGATATCTAGTATTATAGCCTATTTTTATTATAGTTTGTTTTATTTAATAATATTAATTAAGATATTTAGGCTAGTGTGCCTTTGTAAATATAAAATAATTCTCTAACCCTCTAAGTTATTAATTTTTTTTCTTTAGTTAACCTTTTTGGGTAATCTTAGCTAGTTTGTCCTAATTATTAGCTTAGTTTTCTCTTGCCTAGCAATGTTTTTCTTTAGACTTTTTATACTGCTAAATAGTTTATTTAGCATTTTTTAAGTTATTTTTAAAGATTTATTTATTATACTTACTTAGCTAGCCTTTTTACTTTATTAAATAATAGATATTATTATTTAAAATTATCTTATTATAAATCTCCTTAATCTCTTATTTTATATTATTTTTCTTAAAGTTAAATAAGTTTGCTAACTCTTATATTAGCTTTTCTTAATTTTCTTTTTATAGTTTTAAAAAGCTAATATAAAAAATATTATGCTTGTGAAAGTACTTTTCTAGTAATATTAACTAATATGCCTAGCGATTAATTTTCTTAATAACCTTAAAAAATCTAATATATCTTAGTTAAAGTTTTCTAAGTCTCTAAAGCTTAAAGTGTTTTATAAATAATAATACTTATAATTTTGCATTAAAAATATAAGCTAATATTTGCAATTATAATACTTTATCACTGCTTTATTTACATATATCTAATACTTTTATAGCAATATCTAAAGCTATTATAATTTTTCTAGCTTATTATTAACTGCTAGAATTCTTTTTGCCTCTATTAAGTAAGCAGCGCCTTTGCTATATGCTTTTTTAAATTTACTAAGTTTAAAAAGGAATAAAGGGAGAAATCTATATAATACCTTAAATAATGCTTTGTTATTTATTAAGCTAACAGCAGAATTTATTGTAAAATGCACTAATAGCAATAATATAGCCTAATTTGTTTAGTAATCATTAATAAAACATTAGAGGTAATATTTTAATGTTTAGTTTATTTATTTTATTTATTTATCCGTTTAAGGATAAAACGCTGTTGAAAATCTAAGAGCTATGCTCTTGTTTATTAACGCTCTCTAGAACTAACTAGTAAAGATTAAACCTTTGTCTAATATAATACCCTTAAGCAGCCTATATTTAGTTTCAATTTTAATATAAAACAGCTAAGTAAGTTTATAAGCATTAATATTTCCTAGCACTAAAAAAAAGAACAATATCTTATTATATTAGTTTATAACTATAAAGATTATGTTAACTAATTTATTATTATGCTAGATTATTGGCAAACTAGTAACAAAATCTATTAATAGCTTAGCTATAGGCTTAAACGGCTATAGTAAGCTAGCTAACTCGCTATAGAAATAATAACAGTGTAAAAAGCTTTATTAATATATTAAACACTTAATAATATACTCCTTAATGTTATTTTTTATTTTTTCCTAAAAGAATAAGCAGTTAATATTGGCTAAAGTTTGTTAAAATCTTTAATATCTATCTAGCGGCAAATTATAAAAAATTTTTAAGATTTCTTATTGCAGCGCTTGCTGTTTAAAAATATATATATGCAAATAATAGTATAAAAGCTTATTTTTTACCTTATACTCTTAAAGTAATATATTAGGGCAGTTGCTAAAAAGCGCGCATTTAATTTCTTGGATCCCTAGATCTAGCTCTTATCTAATCTATATTAATTTTATTAATAGAGAGAAAGGCAATGTAGCATATATATTAAGGCTAACGGCTATAATGCCTGCCAAGCCTTTTAAAAACAACTATTTCCCACTTAGCATTAGGTTTATAAAATTAAGCCAATTATTAAATAGGTTTTGCATATTTGCTTAATTATACTTTTAAGTGCTATTATATATTTTAATGTTATATATTTGCGCAATTAAATGCAATTATAGATTAATTAAATTTAACTAATCTTTAGCTTTTAAGCTTTTTAAAATTGTAATGCTAGCCTAGATAAAAGCAATAATTTTAAAATAAAAGTCTATAAAAGTTATTGGCAGTAATTGAGAATGCTCCTTAATATAGTCTAGTTTCTAAAACAGCGCATTGGCTAGATTCTTCTTGCCTAAGATATGTTTAATTTAAAAATCAAACTCTAATAAGTATATAAGCCAATAAATTTATTTTGCTGTTAGCTCTTTAGCTTTTATAAACCCCTTAAGGTTAAAATAATCTAAAAAAACAAAGATAGAAAATCTAACTTTTTTTAGGTAATATTGCTATTGCTTAAATAATAACACAATAGCAAATATCTCTTAGTTATATGTTTTCTACCTATTTTTTATATTGCTTAGCTTTTTAAACTAAAATATAATTAAGTGTTATATTATTTTGCTATTCTCCTTTGACGCTTAAAAGAAAATGCTTAAAATAGCATAGTTAAAAGCATTAGTTTATAATTAGCAAAGTTTCCCTAGGTTAAAATAACATAAAAGTAAAGTAATATAAAAAGCTAATTTAAGCTAGCAAAAGGCATTAAAAGCTAGCATATACTTTAATGCTTTTAAATTAAATAATCTAGGTTTTTAGCTCTGCTTTATGCCCTTTAATATATTTGTTAAAGGCTGCGCAATCTCTAAAAACCAATAAATAAAGCATTGATAAAAATTGCAAAATCTAATAAAGCTTTAAATGTTCTAGTATATTATAGGTATTAGCTAATCTTAGATGGTTTTAATCTGCTAAAAGTTTATTTAAACACTTTAAATATTAATAATAAATCCCAAAAACTCTACTTTATTTTAAAAGAAAAAATACTTTAACGATTTGGCATAGAGTTTATTTTGCACTAGCTGATTTATAACTATTTAAAAATGCTTCTAATAAGTTTCCTTATTTAATAAAAAAATAAAAATATTATCTAAGTATATTATAATAAAAATATTAATATAATTACTAAAAACCTTAGCAATATAACTCTAAAATATTGCAAAGGCATTTATTAAACTAAATAATATAATTAAATATTTGTAATATCTATAGCGTATTTAGAACGCTGTCTTTCACTTATTACCCTTTTTAATCTAGATTTAATAATAAGCATTAATGAGATTAATTTTAAAGAATACCTTAGATTTTAAAAGATAATCTAAGATTTTTAATATAAGTAAAAAAAGGTAACAGTTTTTAATAATAACTTTATTAAGTCTATAATAGTTAATATATAGCCTTAGTCTACTATTACTCTTAGAAGTAAAAAAAATAAGAGCGTTAGCAGGACTTTAGCTAAGGCAGATTCTACTATAAGCCAATTACTCTTTAAGGTATTTGCAAAAAATCTTTAATTTTCTCTTAAAGAATTGTTAAATGGGAAGATATAGAGGGGTTGCTTTTTCCTAAAGTAAGATAGCATAGTTTGCTTATTGCCTTAAAGGTAATTTTTTAGCTTTATTTAAATTAAAGAATATTAATGCATATTTGCATAAATATTTTAATAAGTCTTCTAAGTTATATAGTTTATCTTTAATTTTATTTTAAAACATTTTTCTAATATCTTATCTATTTTTATCTTTCTTTAATATATGCTTGGGATTATTTTTAGGGGGTGTAATAATAATGTAATAAAATATTTAATTTCTTATTATTTTTTTAAACGCGCAAGCTAATATAGTTTTAATTTAGAGGCTATTATCCTTTTAATACTATTGCTAGGTTGTACCGTTTAAGATTATCTTTCCTTTTTAAATGGCTGGCATTTTAAGGAGGAGAGGTAATTTATATTGCTTTTGTTTAATTGCTATATATGGTTATTAAAGCTTAACACATTTTTTATAAAAATTAAATATAATAAATAAAATCTAGTATATGCTATATATCTTAATAGAAATATAAGAAATCCTAATAAAAAGAATAATAAATAAAGGTGCTTTACTTAAATTATGCTTTTTAATAAAAGAAATACTAATAAGGTTAATAGAAGATTAAGTATCTATATTAACCTTTACTTTAATTAGTGATAAGTTGGGCATTTTAATATAGGCTTTTATAGTTATTATTATAGCTATTAAAACTAATATCTTGGGTATTCCTTTAGCTAAATTACCCCCTCTATCCTAGATTATAAGGGTTTCTAGCCTTTATAGTTGTTATTAGGTGCTTATAGTGCTATTTCCAAAAGTAATCTAGTTAGCTTGCCCTTTTTTATTTAGGCAAGTATTGGCAAAGTAATTTAAAAAGTTATAAACATAGCATTAAAGTCTTTTGTCTTAGCTGCTAAACGAGTTTTTGCCATTGCTATTTCCCTTAACGGCTTAATTTGGTGGAAATTCCTTTTTATTAGGGTTAGATTTGCCACAATAATTTCTATAGCCTTAACTATTATAACCACCGCAATTGCTACAACTAATATAATTTCCTCTTAAGCCTTAACCCTAGCTTTTAAAACTTTAATTGTTTTTAAATTATAGAGAATTATTAAGATTATAGTATAATGCATCCTTAAGTTAGTTAAAATTCCTAAAAGGCTTATTTCCCCTGCAACATTTTAACGCCTTAAATAATATATCGCCTAAGAGATCGGTTTTATATTGTTTTTAAAGCTTTTTTAAAATAGTTTGTTAATAATTGTTAGCAAGGTTGATTATTTTCTATTGCTTTATAGGCATTTCCTAATTAGTGTAAGTATGCATAAGCTTGCTTTTTAACTATAGCTAAAGCTTGTAAAAGAAGGTTAAAGCCCATTGCTTATTAGTTAAATATAGCTTTATAAAAAATTCTAAAGCTTTTAAGATTTTATAAAATTATTGTAGTGTTTAAGCCTTATATTGTTTAAGTTTGTTAATTTACTTAGATATTGTAAGTCTTTAATTATTGCAGTTTTTCTAAAATCTAAGAGAGTATTTTTACAACTTATCTTAATTAAACTTATATTAGCTGCAAAGCTTTTTATCTTCTTAGGCTTTGCTTTGGTAATAAATATTTTATTAGCATTAGGCAGTTGGCTTAAGATTGCTGTAAGTGTGAATAGCCTTATTAGTTAAATTACCCAGCTTTCTCAATGCCGCCTTCTAAGCTATTAAAACCTTAAACCTCTAAGTCTAATATTAGCCTATAGTGTAATTAATAGAGAGTTTTTTGATAGTAAGATTTAGGTTTTTTAATAAACTTTTATTTTTATTGTTAAGTAAAGCTTAAATTATCTGCTTAAAGGTAGTAAGTTTATTAGATAAAGGTTTATTAAATATCTCTTTAGGCTATTGTCTTAAGCATATATTATTTAAGTCAAATAACTTTTCTTAGAGCGTTTGTTGTTAGGTAGCCTAATGCAAAGACCCTTTTTTATTAGAGGTATTAATACTTTGTCTTATTTGTAAAGATATCTTAGGTAATAATAAAAAAAGATTTAAAACTATTAAATATAAAAGATTACTAAGCAAAATAACTATACTAATTATAGAGAAAGGAAGGATTGATTGCTTAGGTATAGCTGCTGTATAAAACTGAATTTTAAAGAGGAAAGAGGAAGTGCCGGCCTTTATACGGCTTTGCCAAAGGGTCCTTATAAGGCCTTGGCAAACCCTAGCCCTGCACTTCACAATTAGACCTCTTTGGCCTTGGTCGTAATATGTAGGCGTTGCGCTGGTATATAGCTAGCGGTGCAATTGCGCTAATCCTAAAGTAGATTAAGCGTAGTGGCTGCTTTGATAAGGGTAAATAATACTATGTAACTCTGCTTTTATAATTGTATTTTTTTTCCTTCTTCTTTACGTAATAATATTGCTTTGCTTTTTTTCTATCGCAATTAACGCATTATTGCTTATAAAATTATATATATAACTAATTCCTAATTAATTTTGTCTCTTTATTATAGTTTTGCCTTTTCTCTGCTATAAATATAGCTTTATATTAATCTTTTTTTATTAGTTTTTTTGCTGCTTTTAATACATAGTATTAATTTTGCTACTATTGTCTTTGCACTATGTTAGTAATATAAAAGCAAAAGGGCGGCGAGTAGCTAATTATAAGCTATGTTGTTATGCTTAGTAAAAGTGTTTATATTTAGTGCGCTTAGCAGTGTAATAAGTGTATTAAGGTAAATAGAGCAAATAAGTAGCGTATAGGTAGCGGTTTGCTAATAAGGTGTAATATAAGTTTTTATTAGCATAATAAATAATATTATTAACTTTACTAAGCTTATAGACTAGGCTTAGCGTGTATTTTGTTCCTTTAAGCATAGAGATAATTAAAAGCTTTGTTTTGCTGGCGTAAAGCTAGCGATTAGCGATTATATTGTCTGCATAAAGCTAAAGTAGCAATAGGCTGTTATAAATGCTAGCTTTGCTTTAACTAAAGGTTTTTTATCTATAGTTAATACTTATTATTGCTATTAAAGCTTAGCTACTTTAAAGAAAAAGCGCAATGTAAATAAATCGCTAATGGTATATTGTTTTATAATGTTAACTTTAGTATAAACTGCGTTTTTTAATAATTTTATTGCTAGCTGCTGCTTTTTTGCTGCTATTGCAGCTAATTTCTGCTTATTTAGCAATTATGCTATGTTTGCTATTGTTAAAGATTAAAAGTTTTAGTTAATTATAAGTATGCAATAGGCTTGTTATAAAGGCAGAGGGCTAATGAAACAGTAGCGTAGGTTTGTATGATTGATAGTGATAAGGGCTTTGCTTAGTAGACTATAGCTAAGCGTGCCTTTTGTTAAGCAGTTTTAGCCTAGTGGTTCTTTGTAGCTAAAGGTGTTGTTAATCTAGATTAAGAGTTTGATTTAAAGGATAATTTTAGCTTAAACGATAGCGAAAAATAGTAGGGTAAATATTAAATAAGTGGCGGTTTTATGTTAAAAGAAAAGCTAATAAATAGATAGTTGAGCTTATATATAATAAAGATAACTATAAGGATATTATCTAAGAGGAGATAAAGGTTTTTTCTGCTTTTATGCTATAAGCGCGCTGGCGCTTTGCTGTTTTTTTAGCTTTAATAACTAAGGTAATTATATATATAAAAAGTAGCATAAGCTATAATTTATAAGCATATAGGTATTAAATCTTATTATAATTAAAAATAGGTTGTTTAATTAGGTCTTTAGTTTTTTTTAGTGTTAGTTTATATATATTATGCAATTATAGCTATAAATAAAAAATAATAATAAAATAATAGCAGGCTTTGCTTATGCAACGCTAACTTTTTAGTTTTATACTGCTTTTATATTAGCTTTAATAATACTTTATTATGCTTGTTTATAGCGTTAGCGTTATAAAGAGGAAAGTTTTAAGTTGAATAGTAGCGTTTATTATTTTAGTGGCCCTGGCTTAGATGGATGATCTTTGTGAAATTTAGCAATCTTTAAATTATAACTTTGAATATTTATAGCAGGCTATTAATTAAAACGGTGTAGAAAAGGCTATTTAATGCAATATTTAAGGCTTATAAAAGTATTGCAAAAGTTAAGAATAATATTAAAATATTAGGATAGTTTAGCTTTAGTATTATAGCTGTTTATTACTACTTTGCCTTTAGCTTGCTGCTAGTATAAGGCATTGGCCTTGTTTTAACTTAGCAAGCTTGGCTAGTTTTAATAGATAAGCAATATAAGAAAAATAGAAAAGTATTAATAATATTTAAGCAGCTATATCGCTGCTGCTTTGCAATATATCTTTGTTACTAAAATAAAACTAATTTATTAATATAAAAGCTTTTTTATTAAGCAGCTTAGATTTATATGTTTTATGCTTACCTAGACTAGGTCTCTAATCTATAGCATTTCAGCATTTAAGCAGCGTTAGTTTGCTTAGTTTTTATACTTATCTTAAATAATAATAAGAATAGCCTAAATATTTTTAATAACTTATTTTAAATAGTTAGCTGCTATAGAAGCAAGTTAAAACTCTCTTTGCTAAAGCTTAGTCTTAGGGGTTTGCTGGAGAAAAAGTGGTTTAGTGTTTATTTAAGGGTTAAAGCTATAATTTACAAAAAAAAAGAAATGTAAGTTAATTCTAAGGCTTGGTTATTAAAAGCAAACTTAGCTAAGAAAAACTAATCAACCTAGTTATCTTAGTAAAAGGCATAATATCCTTAAAGGTATTATTTTAAGTAAGCATTAACTACTTTTATTTAGCTATTAATTTAAGAGTAATAAGCTATAAAGGCATATAATATAATTTTTAAGCGGCGGCTAAGTTTCCGCTAAAAGATAAAAATAAATTATACTCTTTAGTTAGAGATAATAGTGGAAAAGGTATTGTAAAAGTAAAATATTTCTAAAATAAAGGTATTGGCTAGGCTAGCCGCAGTAAAATTAGAAATAAAGATAAAGTATTATATTTTAAAAAGCTTATTAATAATAATAAGTATATTTTTATAGGTAAGTTTATTATAAGTATATAGTAAGAGAAGGCTAATATAATCTATAAATATATTTTGCTATAGTTAAAAAGGTATAGGCAAGGGGTTTAAAAGGCTGGCTAAGGCGTTGCGGGGAGTTTTGGTAGATTTATAAAGGTAGCAGCCTTAAATAAAAATGCTGGCGTCTTAGGATATATTTAGCTAATAGTAAAATTATTAAAGTAAGTTATAAGTTTTAATATAGCCTAGGTAGCCTTTAAGGCTAAAGTTATAAGTTTAGTAAAGTATTTAAAGGCAGAGGGCAGGTTTTAGTAAGATAAAAAGACGTTTATAAATGTAGATTTAGCCGTTGATTGCTTAGTAATTGGCTTTAGCAAAGTATATGCCCCAATGCAAAGCTAAGGGAAAATAGCAGCAAAAGTTATTTTAAAAGTATTGTAAAATGTTTTAATAAAGGTTTAAAGTAAAATAGGCTTTTTTAATAAGGGCATTTATAAGTTTAAAAGTATTTAAGTTGCAGAGATAGGCTAAAGATTATTAGCTTAGAGGTAAGAGTATATATTAGTGGTTAGCAATGTAATTGTTAGAATTATTAGTGTAGTTTGCTGGCTGGTTAGTAGCAAATTAAGAGAGTGTGTTTAGTATAATGGTTTTAGAGCCTAGGCAGTAGTAGATTTAAAACTAAAAATTGCTAAAAAACTTAGACTAGCAGACTTAGCGTTGGTTTAAGAGCTTTATAGTAGTAAAGTATTATAAGTTTTTATAATTTATTTATACTTTAATTAGCCTTTTAGCGCCTTAAAGCTTTAGCTATTACTTTTTAAAAGCCTTTATAATAGCAAAGAGTTTTTTATTATAAATCTTATAATTATATTTTGCTAATATATACTTTGTTAAAAAAAAAGCAATAAGCTATAGAGTCTTTATTAAATTATACTAGAAAAGTACCTTTTTTAACGCTTAGTTAAAGGTATTTACTTTTATTATTATCTATTTTATAAAGTTATAGTAGGCAAGGAAAGTTTTAGAAAAAAAGACTTAGCAAAGCTTATAAAAGGCTGCTTTAGCTTTTGATAAAAAAGCGCTAAGCTACTTTGCTAAGCTTATTATTTTAATAAAAGGATAAGTAAGTATTAAAAAACCTTTAATAAAGTAGTAGTAAAAATTTACAAAGCTTAAAAAGCGCTAAAGGTTTTTAAGGGTAGTTAAAGGCTTTTATTAGTAAATTTCTGCTACCTTCTTAAAGTTTATTTAAATATCTTTTATAATAATAATAAAATCTAAGTATTTTATAAATATAACTTTAAACTTACATTTTTTAATATTAATAATAAAGCCTGCCTGCGCAAGTCTTGCTATTATATTATAAATGTATCGCTTATGCTTTGCTTGCAAATTGCTATAAATAAGCATATTATTAAAGTATGCTATAGTATACTTATTTAAAATATTAAAGAGTATATAATTAATATAGTATTAAAAAAAGCTAAACGCGCTGGTTATGCTAAAGTTTGCAACCTAGCACTTAAAAAAGCTAAATCTAGTAATAAATACTATCTTTTACTTGTTTTTAAGGGTGATTTAAAGGCAATTAAATGCTATAGTAATATTTAGCTTAATATAAAACTTTACTTTATATAAAACGTTTAAGGTTTTTTAAATAAAAGGAATAAGATAGTGATTTTTAACTATAATGTTATTTAAGCCTTTATAATCTATATAGACTTATATACTATTGCTAGGCTTTTAAACTAGTAGCATAAGTGCAGCGGCTAGTAATTGGCTAAATTAGATAAAGCTTTTGTTAAAGTGTTTATTAAAGTATTTGTAAACTATAAGGAGCTTTTTAGGGGATATAGGGCGTAGGTGTTAAATGGGCTTCCTTGTATACGTACGTATCAAGTGTAAATAAATAACATAATAGGGTAGAGACGAAATTGTATTCAGCTCTACTTCGTACAAAGGAAAGGAGACAAAGTCTTTTGCCTTATACAAAGGATTTATATACGCATTTTAAGCATATGTAACACGCATGCCTAGTCCTAGTTTACCGAACCACCTTAGTAGTTGACACCAGCATCTCTACCAGTTTTTGTACAAAGCTGCAATGCTATTTATTCCAACACTAGCATTTTTTCTTTTGCAGCTTATATAGTTATATATATAGAAACTATAGAGAAAGGATTATAGTTTTTACAAAGGAAACACACTATAAACCTTATATTATTTTAATAGTTAAATGTTAGAAAAAGTAATTATACCTATAAGGATTGTTAAAGACCTCGTTTTCCAGTAATTACCCATATGTAATATATTATGTATAGTTAAGTCTTTTGCCTTTTAAGTGACTCTTTGTATAGAAAGAATTACATACGGCCTTTATTGCCTCTTGAGTTATAAACTTTCTCCTAGTAAATCATAGGCACTTGCCTATTAATATTTTAAAGTAATTTATACTTTTAGCTATATACAAGGTATAAAAAACCTTATTTTCAACTTAGCCTTTGGTTTTCTTTTTTTCTTTTCTTCCTTTATTAACAATTAACTTCTAACTATATATAGTCTTTTGTCTTTTTTCTTTCTACGTATATTACTATTAACTTTCTAACTTGCGTAGATATTTTATATACAAATAAATAAATAAAAATTTGGTTATTATAGCAGCTTTTACCTTTGTTGCAAATATTCTAGCCTAGCCAATTTTTTATATAACTTTTTTAGGTATGAACGCCAGCCATCAGGCCTTTATTATATATTTAGGCTTTAATGCCTAATTTTATGCTAATGCTCTTAGCTTTTATAAAAATATGCATAGCATATTATTGTTTTCTTTTTATCATACGTTTATAAACTAATAAAATATAAAACTAAAAGTTGGCTTTGGCTAATTTGCTTATAACCAACGTATAAGTCAAGGTGAGCATTGATTAGAGATATATATCTTTGGCTTTTGCTAAGATTATACAATGAGACTTATATTTTACCACACTATAAGTTTATCCTTTATTTTTGTTTTTATATAAAAAATTAACGTTATTTAGCATTGTTGCTAGCGTTGGCCATTGTGCAAACGTTAATTGTGGTTATATATGCAGAAACTCAAATTCTTTTGCTAATCTCTTTAGCAACTGCATACACATAGCAGGATACTAGTACAACGCTTATATTAACTATATTTAGCGCTTGTATGCTATTTAATGTTAGATAATAAGTTATACGGTAGAAATATTAAAGGTGTTTAGTGGTTGTTAACAAAAAGAGATTTCTTAATAGCTTATGTAGGATAATATAAGTAAAAGAATAAGAACTTCTACTTTACACAAAATATATTCTATTTAACTATAATTATTATTTCTCTTTGTCTTATTAATCAACATATCCTTTAATCTGTACAGTAAGTTGATTTATTAAGACTAAGATATTGAGGGCAATATTAGGTTTACTCTTCATATATACATTTGTTAGATTATCGCTGCTATTGATTTATTGGACCTTTGAAATTTTTCTCTTCTCGTATAACTTTCAAAGAGTTATAATGTTAATTATTAGTCATTTTTTTTATATTGTTTTAAGCTTAACTAAGCAGTTGTATATAGAGTAGGAGTTTGTATAAATTACTAGTGGGATTTAGGGAAGGTTTAGTTAATTAGTGATTTTTCTTAGGGTTATATATAGGGTAATTTTAATATTAAATCTATTTATTATTTTATATAGCTTATTAGCTAATATGCTTTTAGTGACCCTTTTGTATTTGGAGGAATTTTAGTGTATAATGTTTCCTTAAAGAGTTAAATTGTGCTCTGTACAGTCTACTTTTTTACTAAGCACAATAATGAATTTTAGCTAAAAAGAGAGGTTTTAGTTATTAGCAAATGACTCGTTGGTAAAAATAAATAACTTTGCATAGGATATATTGAGAGAAATATATCTTAGACCTTTTTATGCGTTGTTTATTTGCTACTAAATCCTTTTGTTTAAAAATGTAATATCTTTCTTCTTAAGTATACAAACCTAAGCTGCAACAAATAAGTTATATAAAACCTCTAGCTATAAAATTAATAAAATGTATACTGCTTGTGTGCGCTAAGAAATATATTGCTAGGTTGCGTCTTTTGCACAATAGTTAATAAGCTAAAGGTTGTTAGCCTAGCCTTTCTATACAAAGATAACGTCCTTGCCATCTAACTTAATTTAGCCGCTATTAAACTCTAACAAATTATTATACAACAAAGTTGCCTTAAGCTTCGTACAGTAGCCCTCCTTCTTTATCTCGTCTTTCTTATAGCGCAAAAAGCTCTTTATACCAAAGCTAAATGTATTATTAGTTTATAAAGCAGTGATTTTAAATTTATGCAAACTGTTCTTAAACATTAATAAATATAAGTCATACGTTAAAATGTTTATATTTAAGTTCTTTGTATAATATATATAGTACGTCTTATACTAATATAAACTAAACTCTGCCAATCTATATAAAGGCTTTTAAATCCAAAGAATAGTGCCCTTAGGATACTTATCTTAGAGTTCCTTAGGAAAAAATGCCAAAATAACTTATGCAAGATTATTATAACTTTATACATACACCTAAGTAATATTCCACATCTCTTTATATATACTAAAGTCCTTTATTAACATAAAGCCTAGTGCAAGGATAAGTCGCTAGCTTATCCGCTGAATTGTTAGTGCTTAAGTTAAGACCCTATCCTTTCTATTATCTCTATACCCTTAGATAACTAGCCTGCTCTTCTTATACAAACGTATTATCTTACCCTTAATCTCTTATACTAGTTAAGTCTTAAAGATCCATTTATTTTGGTAAACGTAGGGGTTATGCTAAATTATCTCAAAGACACTTTATACAATTAGGTTGTTAACCTTTATAGTATTAGATTTTTCAAACAAAGCGCTTAGAGTTATAATAACACTATCCTCCCTAAGCTTAATAGCCAACATACAATTATTCTTTTCTTTTTGCATAAGGTAGATTTTTATATAAATAGCTTTAGATAGTTATCCCCTTTAATATATCTTTTAAGTAAAGTAAACTATCGCATAAGTCTTTTTTTATAGTCGCTCTTTGCAACAAACCACTAGGGGTTCTTATACAGCAAAAGCAACCTTACTATCGCTATTGCTAATATTATCTTCTAAGGGCAAATAATATAATTTTATATGCATACATCTAAACTTTGCTAGTCTATTAATTATATCAAAAACTATATCTTATTTTTTATACGCTTAAATCTCATATAGGCTTTATTACCCTTGCCTTTTCCTCTATACCAGCACCTTGCTGCAAAGCGGTAGGTTTTAGACTATATACAGCTAAAGTTTGTTCCTAATATTAATCGCACGATTAATCTCCACCTAGGCATAGATTTTCTATAGTTTATCTATAGCCTTAAAAACTGCTTTCGCATAAGTAATTTAGTTAAATAATAGTGGCAAATCATAATTAATTCATAGATAGGCGCCAAAAACGAATAGCATTAATATAAGGCCACTTGGTCTAGCTATATCATTCAAGGCTTTAAGAGCTATCTAGAGAATTATACGCTTGTTAATATTATAACTAATTTCCTTCTTAAAGATATTATACACTCTCCTCAATGGTATATAGGCTCTTTCTACCTTGCCGACTACCCAATATGCCTTGATTAATACCTCTTTACACATATATCCTATAATTCATACATATTCTTTAAATTCTTAAAACACAAAATTTATTTTAGCGTTGTGCATAATAACATCTAAAGGTCTAAAATATATAAAGATCCAATATTTATACAAAGTATCTTATACGCTTTGTATATCTTCTTTATCTAAAAACTCTCTAGCCTGGTATAAAGTTAAGGCATTAATAACATAAAAAATATTGTTATTAGCAAAACATACAATATCTATAAAAATTTTATAATTAAAATTATAGCTATTCTTTAAGAAGAATTTAAATCTTTATAATAATTATTTATGCATTTAGCAATAATAGCAAAACTTTTAAATCTATTCCAAAGTTAAATAATCTATATTGTGCATCCTAGCATTCTTTAGCAATTAATATAACTTATTTATATAAGCGTGA
The DNA here is from genome assembly GCA_026120015.1 of Dendrostoma leiphaemia. Lineage (NCBI taxonomy): Eukaryota > Fungi > Ascomycota > Sordariomycetes > Diaporthales > Erythrogloeaceae > Dendrostoma > Dendrostoma leiphaemia. Next base: position 94,881 of record JALRMF010000084.1, read on the forward strand.
TTAAATTGCTAATGTAATTGTCAAAGTTTATGCTCTAAAAGGAATATAGCCAATTTCACCTTTAACAAATTAAAGAATAAATATCTCCACTTTTGTACAATGGGAATAAAAACTCTATTATCTCTTTATACAATGATATTTATTATATTATTAAAATATATACCTAAGCAATTTGCATCTTTAAGAAATAATAGAAATAAAGTGCTAATGTTTAATATATAATATATAACCTCTTTTAATAAGCTTTATTTTACTATAATGCCAATTGCACAAAGGGATTCTTTTCTTTTAAATTTAAATAAATAAAGCATTATCTCTTAAATAATCTTTATGCATAGGTTTTCCCTTATATATGCAAAGGCTTAAGCCTTGCTAATAGTTAATAGCTTAAATGCTCTAATATCTTACAGCTCTTTTTAATACTTATACAAGTATTAATTCTTTAAAATAAATAATATTAGTTCTAATAGTTTATATAATAAATTATATATGCTAAGCCTTATTATACAATAAATAAATAAAGTGGAAAGCAGATGGCCTATAGCCTTTTGCTTATCTTCTTTAGATTTTGAATTATATATACTTAAGTGGTTAGGTTTATTGCTTTTATAATCCTAGATATAAGCAAGCATATTATCCTTTAATAATAGCTTAATACTAATATTTTTGCATAAGGTAAAATATCTTATATAAAACCTTGCACGCTCTTTTAACGTATAGTTTATTAACTAATATCTCTCTTTTTTATACATAAAACATTTTTTATTTATACAGTTAAAAGGTTTTTAACTAAAAAAGTTTTTTTATGCGGCAAGCGCAAATTTAAGTTACGCCTTTCATTTTAGGTTAAGTAACTTTTGAAAGCTACTCTTGGTATACATATAGTCTATTAAATACTAAGAGATATATAAATTAACCTCTATAAAAAAAATTAATAATTTCCTTTTAAATGCTAACTTAATAGCTGTATGTATATCTGAAAATAGCCTTTTGCATATGGGCTTCTGCTAAATAAAGGCTGTTTTAAGCTTTGATATACTATAGTATACCTTCTCTATTGCTGTATAAAGCTAGATCTTGCCTTAATACCTAGCTTTTAGTGCTTATTATATAAGTTGCATTTTATTTAGCAAAATTTCTAGCATATTTGCTAATATTTTATTTAAATTCTCCTTCTTTAGTTATACAAAGGTTAAGCTGCTTTAATTAGCCTAATACTAGCTATAATTAATGCAATAATTAAAGTAGATATTAATTATGCGATAAATGTTATATTAGATTTTATTAGGGTTAATATAGTTAAGATAAAACTAGAGCGTATAATCTAAGAGAATATATAATTATATAGTATAATATTTCTACTTATTGATTTTAAGCTGCTTATATATAAAGATGAAAATTTTTATTTTATTATATAAAACATTATATAATTTCTTAATATAGTTTAGGTTTTTTTGCTATATTTTTGCAAAAGCTTAGACTTAGCTTAGTAAATATATATTATTTTATATGCGCCTTAGAGGTGGCAACTTAAAAGAATTATATCCTAAGTCTATAAGGGGAATTAGAGGAATTTGTATAGGAAAGCTATGGTCCTTATAGACAAACTATTATTCTAGTGAAACTATGCTATTTTTTTTATTGTATAAATAAAGTCTTTAGTTTTAATTCTTAGAAATTATGCAGTCTCCCTAACAAAGCATCGCATAAGCTATTTTTAAAAGTGCTATCTTCTCTATTTATCTATATTCTTTATATAAAGCCCTTTAATTATATAAGTCTCTTTAGTGCTCTTATTAGTTTTGCTGCTAAATTTAAAGATTATATATTTATTTCCTTCTTAAACCTAATAGGTTTTTAGACTAATGGAAGGCTTATTATGCAAGTTGTTAAAGAGCAGAGCTTATAGGTATTAATTATACAAAAGTCTATTATATAAGAGTCATTAGAGCTTTAATATTTATATAAGATTATTAGGCAATAAAATTATAATTAAGAGAATATATAAGCTAGCTATCTAATATATTAGTCTATTCTTTAGAAAAAACGTATCCCTAGGACTAAAGGATATCTTAAAGTATATGTTTAAAGGTCTATATACCTTGTTTAAATTAATAAATTATTTAGCTTGCAAAATCCTCTTTATACAATTATACAATCTTATTTAAAGATAAAAAACCTTTATATTCAAAGATAAGTTAGCTAATATATATATTGATTTCTTTTAAATCTAATAGCTGGGTAATGTTAAGAACCTTATCTTAGTAGCTATATAAAGTGCCTATTTTCTATGCTACTAGAGATATTAGGCTACTCTTTGCTATTTTTTTATATAAAAAAAAATCTTTATTATCGTTTTTAGGTTGTTTTTAGCGTCCTTAAGGTTGCTAACGCCTTTAGAATTATTATTCTTGCTTATCTCCAGGCTTATATGCACCAACAACTATAAATAAGTTATCTAGATTTAAGACACTTATTATTAAGGTGTAATTATATGCTACGTACAATTTCTAATTTATACAAAGGTTTTAAACAATTTTTTAGCCTTTGCCTTTTTGCAAAAAGAGATTTATATATGCCTTTTATCATATAGTCTGCTAATAACTTATTTAGCTCAATAAATATAAAAGATAAAATCAAACATAATAATATTACTGCGCATTATTATACGCCTAAGGGCACCTATTATCTTATTACTCTTGCTAATCTATACTTGCTAGCTGCAAATACTAATTAATGTTAAATAGGCTTTCTTATATATATATATATTAAGTATAAACAAATAATATAATGGGGTAAAGATAAAATTATATTTAGCTTTACTTTATACAAAGGAAAAGAAACAAAGTCTCTTGCCTTGTATAGAGGATTTATATATGCGTTTCAGGCATACGTAACATGCGTGCCTAGTTCTGGTCTGCTAAACCACCCTAGTGGTTGGCACCGGCATCTCCACCAGCCCTCGTACGAAGCCGCAATGCCATTTATTCCAACAGTAGGTGATAATTAAAGGGCAAAGTATTGGCGAGAAGCTTAATTTTGTAGTTAAAACTCTTATAAGGCGGGAGTTCCATAGCAGCTAAAGGGAGAAAGGTATAGTAAAGGTTTTTTAAATAGCTAGGCAATAAGTTTTAAATAACTGCTAGCAATAAATTAGGCTTATTATTTAAATACTTTTAAATATTTTTCTTAGATATATAGCAGAGCTATAATTAGTTTGTTACCTAAGTATAAAATTTACGTAGGTGAGAAAGTAGCAAACTAATATTAAAGGCAAAATTTAAACTTATAATTTAGCATAAGACTAAAGAGAAAGTTTTAAGTATAATTTAATTAAAAGAGCAGTTATTGTTAAATATATCTTTAAAAACAGTGTTTAAAATAAACTTAAGCTTAGCAAAGAATATTGTTTAAAAGTAAATACTTAGTTGCTTATAAAATATAAAAAAGTTTTATGTGCTAAGAACGTAAACTAGTAGCTTAGTAGTAGTATTAAGCTGGGTTTTTATTGCTGCTTTAGCAGCGTAGAAAATATAGAGTAAATCTATGAGTAGTAAGAAAAAGGGTTAATGTTAATGTTAGGGTAAGGATTTAGTATAAGTCTAGCCTTTAATTATTATAATGCTAGTAAATTAATTAATCTAGGGGTTAGACTAGCAAAGCTAAAGTAAGCTTAAGATAATATTAAGGCTTAATAAGGGCTAAATATAAAAGGGAAGAAGCATAGAATTGTTAGCAAGGCTATGGCGAATAAGGTAATATTTAGTAATAAATCCTGTTATAAAGCTGTTTATAAGCTATAAAAGTTTTTGCTAAATAAGATAATAATAAAAAATAAAGTGTTTTTGTGTAAAGATAGTGTTAATAAACCTAATAAGGAAATATTTAAAGTTTAAAAGAAACTAAACTAGTAGTAAAGTAATATTAGGCTATAATATAAAAGTATTAAATAAAAATAATGCATTTAGTTTTATAAAGTTTAAAAAAGTTAAATGTTATTAAGATAAAAAGAAAAGCTTAGCTATTTTTAGATTGTAATTATAATTAAAAGTTAAGCATTTTTTTAGCGGTTGGCAAGCAGTTTAAAGCTAGAGTTTTAATAGGCTAGATATTGTTAGATAAGGTAATTTAGCTTGCTATAATAATAGCAAAGGTTTTTTTTTTAGCGCTAGCGACGTTTTTTTATAAAAACCTTAGTTAAGTTATTGGCAAAGACTATATTAAGCTATATTAGTTTCTTAGCATTAGCAAGGCAAGTTGGCAGTGTAGCAAAGGCAAAGAGGTATATATTGGTTAATAAGCGAAAAGCTTGGTTAGCAATATTATTAGAAAGCTTGCAAAAAAGGCTTATTTATTTTGTAAAGTCTTTGGCGGCTGGGCAGTTAATAATTAAAATGACGGTAAACTGCAAAGATAGTGTAATTTTTTAGCAAAGGGCTTTAATATAAAGAATATTAAGGTAAGTGTATATATTAGCTAAGTAGATAAAGCGGCTAATAAAATTAGCGTAAGGTTGCTTGTATTATAAAAGACTTTTAAAGTTATAGTAGGCTATAAAGACAATGTTTTTAATAATATAAATAAGGTTTAAATATGCTAGTATATTATTAATGTTTTATTATCTATATAGCTAGCTTTTAGCCTTTAGGTTAAGAGTAATGTAATTAATATTAAAGCAGATTTTAGTAAAGGTATTGCTATAAAGGTAAGAGGCTTTATAAAGAATATACTTAATAAGCTAAGGGTAAGCTGGTTAATTAAAGGCTAAGGTAAGCAAGAGAAGAGATTTTTAGTTTATATACTTTTTTTAGCAAAGGCTAAAGCTTTTTTCTCTGCTATTAAAAGCAAAGAGGGGTATTATATATATATAGTAAGATTATAAGGCTATAGTTTATTAAAAAAGAGAAATAAGAATAATAATAAGTTTAGGGGGGTTGGGAGAAGGCGGTAAGCGAGAGGCCTTTGCTTAAAGCTTAGAAATAATATTTTAAGAGTAGGTTAGGGTAGAGTTAAAAGCTTTAAAAATAGCATAAAGCTTCTTTTAGCTTAGTTTTGCTGCTTTGCCCTTAAAAAGGGACTAAAGCAATTAAAAATTGCTAAAGAGTTTTTAATTATATAAAGTATAAGCAATAGCTAAGAAGGGGTTAAGTAGAAGGCTTTAAGGAAAAGGGTTAGTTAAAGATATAGCGAAAGCTTGGTGATATAAGGGCAAAGTTATATTATTGTAAGATGTAATAGTTTGTATTGCTTTTTTAAAGGGCGATGAAAAATTAAGTAAAAGGTGTAATAAACTATTATAGTACAATTAAGCAAACTGTAGGTTTATAAAAATAACTTATTGTTGTATAAAGAAAGAAGAGAAAGAGACTAGCTAGAGTAGCGCTGGCGGTTTGCTGGCTTTTATAGTTATTATATAAAGTGGGTCTTGTGGTTTACTTGGTACCGTGATAGTTTTAACGTAGTTTTTCTCAAGGCAGGGTGTGGTCTCACTGACGATCTGGGAATACGGCGGAGGCTGGTCCTCTTTATGTAGCTTCTGACGCAGGCCCTTGTTAGGGCAGCTTTGTCCTACGCCCATTGTGCTGCTGTTGCCTAGTGATTATAGTTAAAGTAAAAGTCGTGAGATGATTATTAATATGCAATAGAGGGATGAAACGCTGGTATTAGATTTAAGATAATTGCAACTTAACGAGATAGCCTAATCTGGGCGCTTGATGATAGAGCACTTGGTTTAAATAGAGACTAAGGAACAAGCCCTATATTGCATATAAGAGCTCGATTGTTGGCTTATGGGTGACGTTAGTCTCCTTTAGTTTAACCTTAGAAGGCGCAGAATAGAGGCTAGGGAGCTTTGTGGTGAAGTAAATAGATTGGTTGAATGGTTGGGCCAGCCAACTGTGTAAAATTGATGTTCTTGGAGAAATCTGTCCAGCCAAAATCAGTGGCGGATTTGTTTATGCACACACCAGCCGTGTCGTTCATTCTTTCCCACCACCACAGTGGCCTTAGGACTAACCGACAAAGGGTCTAGTAAGCCCACAAGCCGAAACTAAGCTCGTGTACCAGTCATGCCGCGACACAACCAGCCCCCTAGGCCTGCAAATTTTAAAGTGAATCTCAGTATCTATTTAGGTCTGGCGATATAGCGGATCAAGCCCAAACTCTGAGAGGTGGGGCTGGGAGGAGTATAGAATCATAACTACCTTTACTTCCGCACGTTTACTGGTATTTTAATGTAATATTCTGCTGATCTGCCAGAAGAGAAATGTACTACCAGAATATGTTCGCAGACGGACAGGGAACCTGAAATCCGCTAGAAGGAAAATCCTCAAGGGGACCGTTTTTTACCATTACTACAGCTGTCGGAGCTCATGTCACGTGATACCCGATTCAACGTCATGTCGAAGCTCCAGCACCATTCCCAATCCTCAACACTGATACTTTCGTATTTTGGAGGGCTATATAGCCTCTATCATTAACACTCCTATCATTTTCATCTGAGAGCACAATGACTAAGTCAAAGGCGAAGCGCAAGCAACAAGCCTCTCAGGCCGCCAATGGCACGGTGGCGAAAAAGATCAAGACCGACAGGCCGGTCTCCATCACCCTGACGGGCAGCCCCTACGAGCCCAAAATGCTGCAGACGATCGTGCCGGACGAGGACCTCGAGATCGCCGTCGAAACGCTCAGGGCTCTGGCCGACCACCCCAGCCTCATCAAGTCCAAGGCGTGCAAGGACCTCCGGGCCGCCGTCTTCGAGTTTCGGCAGGCGTGCACGACGGGCGCCATCGCCTCGGTCGATGCGAACCTGACCTCGCGCATCAGCGGCGCGCTCGCGGACCAGAACTACGTGGAGGCGCGCGTCCTGCTCGCCGAGATGCGCGTCCGCGGCCAGAAGCCCAAGCTGGGCGCCCTGTGCCGCTGGGTGCGGGACCTGGACGTCATCAGCGGGCTCGCGGAGCAGCGCGGCGGCGGGGTCCAGAGGACGGCGGCGCAGAGGGATGTGCTCCGGGTCCTGGACGCTGTGCTGCGGGTCGTCGGGCCGGTCGACTACAGCAGCACCGGCGACGAGGGGGACTCCGGAGATGGGCCCATGGTGGTGCGGCAGGCTTGGGACCTACGGGACGGACGGACGCGGAGGGGGGTGTATGGCGGTGTTCTCGACGGGAGCTTGGTCGCGCGGGTCTCCGAAGAGACGGCGTCGCGGTTCAGAATCATCGAGACGACGCCCGGCCCTCAGCGGAAGCCGCCAAACCACCATCCCGCCATCGTCCACGCCTCGCGGGACAACACGATCAGGTTCTCGTCGCCACCGCCGGCCATCGCGCACCACAGACACCCGGTCGTTCCTAACCTGCACCTCATCAAGGACGTCCTGACGGCAGACGAGTGCGAGCAGATCATCGGCTCGGCGGAGAAGATCGGATTCACACCTGACGCGCCGATACGGGCAGAGGGCGAGGAGGTCAGCGTCCTCGCGCACAACTTCTACTGGATGGCCGATGAGGCCTTCTGCGAGGGCATGTGGGAGAGGGTGGCGCCGTTCGTCCCGTCGAGCGTGGGCGGGCGAAGGGTGCGAGGCCTGAACCGAAGGTTTCGGGTGTATCGATACGTCCCCGGTGCAGAGTATCGAGCCCACATCGACGGCGCCTGGCCGCCGTCGGGCATCAGCGCGGCGGACGAGTATATCTATGATGCCAGCCCGCCCGAGGCGAAACAGTCGTCGTTGTTCACCTTCCTCATCTACCTTAACGACGAGTTTGAGGCTGGCGAGACGACGTACTTCCTGCCGGGTGCGAGGGAGGGGACCTTGAATGCCTACCCGCTCAAGCCCATCCAGGGCAGTGTCGCGCTGTTTCCACATGGCGAGGTAGACGGGAATCTGTTGCATGAGGGGACTGGTGTGCATAAGGGAGACAAGCCCTCGGCGAAATACGTCATACGGACGGATGTCGAATATGACGTGGATCCCCAAAAGACATAGGTAGACAGTCTGGGTGGTCTGGGTCGATGCCAATGATCGCGATTTCACACAAGATGGTGCATCAACAAGTGAGTCGGCGTCACTGCCACGGTCCAGGGATTATGCCACTCAGGTCCACAAGCATCAGTCCTTGGTATATACTATGTAGACTTGAGGCACGCAGGCAAGAAAGACAATAGATAAAGAGGCTTTACAACCGTGATATATCGTTGTCAACAGTAGAATACAATGTGGAGTCAACCCCAGAAACAAGGGCCTGGAACAATAAGTACGACTTCAGAGTGCCAAAGACGAGACGGCCTTGGATGAATTTGTTAATTAAAGAGATATACCACGAGCTGCCAATATTGCCAGGAATTTCCAGTACCAAATTCTGCCCGCATGCTTGTGGCTCGTCTCGGCAAAGAACAGGGAAAATGTCAGGGCTTGCCTGGGGGTCGACAAGGGGAAATTGATATCCTCTTTTTACATCGAAATAAAGCCTGCCAGTCTATAAATTTGATGGTTCCTGAACAGAATGTGGTCAGCGCAACACACAAACCGATCTTTCACGGTTCACGAGATATTTGCAGCACCGAGTCGAGCCTCCGGCGTCAAAACCACAGCACCCATCGGCCACCTTCAGGAGCCGAGACTGGGCAGATGCCGACGTGCAGGGGCTCGAAATAGCCCAAGTCGACCCAAGGAAGAGGAAATGAGCGATAACGCAAGGCCCGGGTCGCACTGCAGCACACCATTTCGCGTCTCCGCCAGCGCGTCGAGAGCCAGTGCTCGTCAATCCCGACACCAGTTTGGTTCTGCAGAAGACCAAGAGGATTTCTTGCACGGACATTCAGAAGCAGTTGCCGCTCCCAAAACGCCCATAGTTGGCGGCACAGTGAACTCGAACCGGGACCTCGACCTCGATGCTGGGCTTGCAGCCCAAACTCAAGGCCAGGCCATCCTTGGTAGAGCTGTTAGTGCGCTCTACCGGGGACGGCCGGCCCACACCGCAGTCCGCTATCAGCGACGACCTTGCCGAGGACGTGGCTGAATCCTCGGCGTCAGTTCCAGTATCGGCACAGCGCTGCCTGCCCGCCTCAGCCCCAGCCCCAGTGCCTGCACCCCCGGTCGAGCTCGTGCAGCAGCAGCAGATAGCTTCGCAACTGCCACTGCCAGAAACACCAGCACTGTCATCATCACCCAGCTCAACTTTCCCCCCCCTCCCGCCTCCGCCCAACGACACTCGGACCTCGACCTCAACCTCCCCGCCTTCACCCTTCACCCCTCGCAGGTCGACTCGCATCCCCACTACTATTGACTCGAACGAGCGAACGCCTCAACCCCTCAGAGATCCTGCTCGATTTTCCAGCACCCCGCTCAAGATGCCTCCGGTAAGCTTCCAGAAATAGAACTGACCTGGTGCAACTATCGCCCGTCTCGAGACCGCCTCGCGGCACAACGTCGCTGACCACGGCTGCCATCATACAGAAGAAGAATGCCAAAGAGGGTGCCAAGCAGGATGGCGAAAAAGGCGAACACTACGGTACGTACTTGCAAGTGCGCACAAAGCACCCACGCCGATGCTCGAGCTAACTCATCGTCAACCGTCAACAGGCAAGATCTACTCCGTCTCCGGGTGTGTAATCCCTCGACACCTTCCGTTTTACATCAAGTGTCACCGTCGCCTTCACGAGACTGACTACTAACACAACGCAGACCCGTCGTGATCGCTGAGGACATGATCGGTGTGGCCATGTACGAACTGGTACGAGACAACCCAGGAGCATCGCTGCGTGAGGCGGATCGCGGTCGAGGAGACTGACACGCAGAGCAGGTAAAAGTCGGCAAAGACCAGCTAGTGGGAGAGGTCATTCGAATCAGCGCCGACCAGGCCACTATTCAGGTATACGAGGAGACAGGTAGGTCTCGTCTTGGCAACGTCTCCGCTTCATCCACGAACTGCATGATACTGACAGCGTCTTCCTCCCAGCCGGTGTCATGGTTGGCGATCCTGTCCTGCGAACCGGCAAGCCCCTGTCCGTCGAACTCGGCCCCGGTCTGCTCAACGGAATCTACGACGGTATTCAGAGACCCCTCGAGAAGATTGCCGACATCGCCAAGAGCATCTACATCCCTCGTGGCGTCGCTGCGAATGCCCTCGACCGCGAGAAGAAGTGGGACTTCACCCCGTCCATGAAGGTCGGCGACCACATCTCCGGCGGTGATGTCTGGGGCTCTGTCTACGAGAATTCCTTTATCACGAATCACAGGATCTTGTTCCCTCCTCGAGGCCGCGGCACCATCACCAAGATCTCCGACAAGGGCAGCTATACCGTCGACGAGAAGATCCTTGAGGTCGAGTTCGACGGCAAGAAGACCGAGTACGGCATGATGCAGACCTGGCCGGTGCGTGTGCCTCGTCCCACCACCGAGAAGAAGTCTGCCGATGGTCCTTTCCTGGTCGGCCAGCGGGTCTTGGACGCCCTCTTTCCCTCCGTGCTGGGTGGCACCGTCGCCATTCCTGGTGCCTTCGGCTGCGGCAAGACTGTCATTTCGCAGTCTGTGTCCAAGTTCTCCAACTCGGACGTCATTGTCTATGTCGGATGTGTACGTATCTTCGAACTCTTCAGTCAGGATGCCTCTATGCACTGTGGTCCAAGACTATTTACTTCAAGAGTCTCCTGCATCCACCCAGGAGGCAACGACTAACACCAAAAATTGTATAGGGTGAGCGAGGCAACGAAATGGCTGAAGTGTTGAAGGACTTCCCCGAGCTCACCATCGAGGTCGAGGGCCGAAAAGAACCTATCATGAAGCGTACCACACTTATCGCCAACACCTCCAACATGCCTGTCGCCGCTCGTGAGGCTTCTATCTATACCGGTATCACCGTCGCCGAGTACTTCCGTGACCAGGGCTTGGACGTTGCCATGATGGCTGACTCTACATCGCGTTGGGCGGAGGCGTTGCGTGAAATTTCCGGTCGCCTGGGAGAAATGCCTGCTGATCAGGGTTTCCCTGCGTACCTGAGTGCCAAGCTCGCCTCCTTCTACGAACGTGCCGGTAAGATCCAGTCTCTCGGTTCGCCAGAGCGTGAGGGCTCAGTCTCCATCGTTGGTGCCGTCTCGCCTCCCGGTGGTGACTTCTCCGATCCCGTCACATCCTCCACCCTCGGTATCGTGCAGGTATTCTGGGGTCTCGACAAGAAGCTTGCACAGCGAAAGCATTTCCCTTCGATCAACACCTCTCTGTCGTATTCCAAGTACACGACGACGTTGGACAGATGGTACGAGAAGGAGCACCCCGAATTCCCGCGCCTGCGTGATCGCATCAAGCAGCTGCTGTCCGACTCGGAAGAGCTCGACCAGGTCGTGCAGCTGGTCGGAAAGAGTGCTCTGAGCGACCCCGATAAGATTACCCTTGACTTGGCCACCTTGCTCAAGGAGGACTTCCTGCAGCAGAATGGTTACTCGGACTACGACCAGTTCTGTCCCATCTGGAAGACGGAGTGGATGATGAAGCTGATGGTGGGCTTCCACGATGAGGCACAGAAGGCCATTTCGCAGGGTCAGAGCTGGGCCAAGGTCCGGGATGCGACACAGGAACTGCAGTCGCAACTAAGGAGCTTGAAGTTTGAGCAGCCCAGCGAGGGGGAAGAGGCTGTCACCAAGAAGGTAAGCCGACCTCATCTACGCACTTTTCCACTGTTCAACGGCTGATACCAACTGAATTTTGTAGTATGAGGAGATACAACAGACCATGCTTGACAAGTTCGCCTCCGTCATGGACGACTAAGTTGGTCCGCAACAGAGTAGTCGTATGAGCGAGCATTGGGGTATTTTGTGTAACAAAATATGTATCAGAGGGGGAGGCCAAGGCTACAGTGTGAAGTCGTAGTCTGAATCATGGTCGAATGTCGAGAGTGATGCATGGTTGTGTCCTGTTATCTTTCCAAGTTTGTCTATTCTGCATGCATACATGGTCATCTTGGGCACGAATATAGACACACTACCCGTGGTTTGGCCGGAATTGTTTATAGTCGCAAGTTGTTGATCTCAGCCCGTTTTGTCCTGCACTATGATTCCAAGAATTACGGTGGACGTGCCTCGCGTTCCACATCTCGGCGACACCGTCGCACGAGATGAGAGGTGGTGATCGTGCCTGACGAGGGGTCGCTGACTTTGCTCCGCTGTGTACATTTGGCAGAATACTTGTTCGCAATAGGCATTTGATTGTTCGACTGCCTCACAGTAGAGGCAGTCAGTATATTAGATAGATTTGTGTGTTTCGAGGCTGTGGGCCGTACTCTGCTTCGGCCGACCGACCCGCTGTCGGTCAACTATGGACGGCTCATTCCTTCTTTCCTGTCTCATTCCTTTTTCCTTTTTCTCCCTTTTTTTCCTCTTCTTCTTCCTTTCTCTTCTTCCTCTCTGCCAGGCGTTACACATGTGGGAGTCGGCGACTCTCAATGCATGTTCGTATGGTGTTGCACGTTGTTCTCGCACTGGTATTTGCGCATCAGGAGAACAAGCGCATCGCATCTGTCAAGCAACGAGTTGCGTCGTCAAGAGGAACGTGGCAGACGCCGTAGGGCAGGTCATTATCATTTTATACACTATCGACAACACACGCGCACGCAAGCAAGCACAACTTCAACCCTCTTCTCTGTACATGCGCGTACCGATCGCTCCTGTATATGTTCGTGCGTGCATGAGCGTCGTGAAATGCGTCGAGATGCCGTCCAACAGGTAGGTCCAGTAGCACCTCGTTCTATCTAGGTGTGTGTATATGTGTGTGTGCGTATACATATATATATGCAAGGGCGGCCGTGGGTATTTCTTGGTCTTTCGGTCATCATTTCTTTTCCAACGTCATCTCTCCGATCCAGCCGTCTTTAAGATCCTTCTATCATCGAGTTCCTTCCATCGAGCTCGTTTTGGTCCGATCTCCCTTCCAACGTCTTTCCCTAGGATCTCTCTTCCATCTCCTCAACAGGCCTTGTCCTTGAGCGGCTCGCCCAGGCTCCTCTCCCATTCGTCCAAGAAGGAGTTGGTCACCTTCTTGAGGTTCCCGGGAGACAGCTTGTTGAGCATCTCCTCGATCTTCACGGCCGAGAGCGGAGGCGACTCGGGAGGCTCGCGGTCGAACGGTGTCGAGGTCCCGACGTTCTTGCTGTGGGCGGAGGAGGAATTAGTCTTGGTGTGGCGCGTAGAGGGTAAGCAAACGCACATTTAACCGGTTGGGGGGCGCTTGGATGGTGGAGCCAGGTAGGTGAGTAGGTAGAGGGGAGGAGGGGCAAGGACAGGGCGGCGTTCAGCTGTGAGACGGGGATGGCCCCAGGCGGCCGAAACATTCGAAGTCACCATAACGACCCTCGGCAGGAGGGTGAGGATCCTCCCGTGAGGAATCCTATGGGACAACTTCCTGTTCCGGTCGCCTTTGGGGTTGACGGATGATCATGATCAAAATGAACAGGTTCAATGGGTGGTGGTGTCTCACAGTTCGTTTTCGTCGCCCTTCCCCTCCGGAATGGACGTGGTGATGATATCGCCGTTGACGGTAGTCCCGCTCCACCGTGGCGAAGGCGTCATAGCTGGCGCTGACGGGCTTTCCCAATTGCCCCAGTCGGCGTCATCAAGAGCGTCGACCGTCAGAGGCGTCCAGGAGAAGTGCTTGGCCCGCCTGGAGGAGTTTGTCCGCCTGGGTCGGCCCAGGTTGGCGGTGTCGGACTCTTTCAGAGGGTCCGAGAAACGTGAGGTAGGAGTGGGCGTGTGGTCATTGCCGAACACACTGGTGACATGTGATCGTGACGAGGAGGTTGAGGCCCGGATCGTGTCCCGGTCGGTCTCGCTCTGTCGACCGGAGACCCGTCTGGGGCCACTTGTGCTCCCGTTGATGGGCTCATCCCCTACAGCAACCTGGCGAAGATCTTCGACAAATGTCCACAATCCCGCCTTGAAGTCCTCGGCCATTTGCTTCACGCCGTTGTTGTTGTTGATGTTGGACGGCGAACTAGTCGAGGACCGAGGCGTCCAGGTCGCGCGCTTCGAGATCCCATTAGCGGCCACAGGTCGCCGGCTCAGGCAGAAGTGCGGTTCTGAGTCCTTCACCGGGGGCTTGTGGCAGTCCAGGGGGTCCTCTAGGATGGGGAAACCTCCGTCTGGTTTAGTGGGTGACAGCAAGGACAACGCCCGGGTATGCCCACCGCGCATAACACGCCTTCTGCCAGAGTTTGGCGTTGATTCTTGCGTCAGCTGCTGGCTCATCATCATGGTCCGTCTCCTATCCAGCTCGACGCTTCTCGTTCTGCCCTCCACGTCGTCGACGGTGGGCGAGTTTTGGATGGGAGCACGCAGCGGCTCGCCGTTGACCATAGCATTGCGCTTCCGTACCGAGTCGAACGCACCCCACTGCTTCTTGAGTCGAGAAAGTTCCGCCTCGGCACTCTTAAGGTCCTCGCGCAGTTCTAGCACTTTCCTCTCCTGGGCAGCGATAGCGTGTATGAAGTCATTCGCATCCGTCGGAGACCTGACGGTCGGCGTGTCGCCGGGGGTTGGGGGGAAGGAGGGAACGGTGGTAGAAATCGGAGTCGGCCGTGACGGCGCATTAGTCGGCAGACCAATTGGAAGCGTAAGAGACAGCCTATTGGAATTGCGCGATGTGGACGATAGCGAACGGGTTGAGCGTCCTCCCCCGAAAGACGATGGGGGCGAGTCAAAGGCATCGTCTGCCGTGATTGGGCGCGGCGGAGGCATCATGTCTGACCTAGAAAACCGCGACGCGTGACGCGTGCTGGCAGATGATGATCTCGAGTGACCAGGCCTTTGTGGTGCGGGCTCCTCCATCCTGTCGTGTAGATCGTAGACGGCGCTCAGGACAGGTGTTTCGTCCTGTTGATATTGACTGGTTGGTTTCCTCGGTGACAGCAATAAAGGTGACACAGCCGGGGGACGGGCGAGACGTCGTGCCACGTGCTGCAGAAGTTGCGGTTGGCCGGGCGGGTTTGAAGCCCGATATCTCTTCTTAATATTGGCCCTGGTGAAAGGATTGAATTGAGCGCGACGAGCACGCCGGTGGCGCTGCCTCGAGAGGGCGGTCGATCTTTTGTTGATCGCAACAGACGTTTTGTGGTCGAGTAGGCGGAGGTGTTGGCTGTGCAAGAGCGTATTGGAACAAGTGGTAACGAAACAAACTGTGAAGAGAGGAGCGGACATGGAGCAGAGAAGCGTAGAAACGACCGAAAGAATTGTTTCGAATTCAGGGGAGGCTCGGCTGGCCAAGAAAACAACCTGGCGTGCCTGGATCCCTCAGCACAGGTTTGCGCAGGGGTTTGCAGATGGTTGATGTATCATTGGGTGATACCACTCTTTGCGTTTCCATGGAGCCCCGGGCTTAGGACGATATGTGGTCGACGAAATGTCCGGGACAAGACGGGGGTGGTGGATTCGAAGCAATGAATGACCGGGCTCTCGGGGGAGATTGCGAGTCAATCAATAGGGTTGCGTTTGCAAGGAATGATTTGCGGAAGCTGATCTGGGCTCCAAGCTCTGGGCTCTGGAGGCTCGACTTTTGGCCTCTGATTACTCGATACAGGGCTCTCCGCAGCCGGGACGTCTCTCGAGATTGCTAGCAGGAGGCGGTAATTAAGTCGGCAGCCTGGTGGCCCTGGTGAGCTGGCGAGATGAGAATCGTGGATCTTGAGGGCGGTGGGCTCTGTTCCCAGCTGGCAGTCTCCTCAATCTCCTCAATGCGCTTTGAAGCGAGACCCGGACCCTGGCTATAAGTGGCCAGCCCGGCCGTGCACTGGACTCGACGACTGCTGGCAGCGTTGAAAATGAAGGAAAGTGGACCGCCAACAGTGGAGGCCGGAATGCGGTCAAGGACCCCAGTGTTGGGAAAGGGGAGAACTGAGTCCAGCGATGACGCGCAGAATCGCGCTGGCAAGATGTGCAGATTCGAAAGAAGAAGAAATGATCGAAAAGCTTCTTCACACTGGGGTCGGAACCGCGAAGCTTCGAGATAAAATGACAGACTGGAGAAGCGAACTGCGCCGCGGGGGAGAAGCTGGTGGAGGTTGTTATGTACGATGAAGTTGTTGACTTTGGAACCAGCTCAACACACTTGGGTCGGCAGCATCAGCATAATGGTGCGAGGTTCATTTCCCTTCTCTTGATGTTGTGCCTGGCAGATCCTGGGAGGGATCGAGGGTGGATTCTGTCGATGGGATCCACTTGGGACGACTGCCAGAGCAACCGGCGCAAAGCCCCTGCACGATCAGCCAGACGGGTGTCGATGATTCGAAAGTCAAGGCCGGGGAAGACGTTTGTGGCGTGGACAGCTGCAGCAGAGGGTGCAGACATCCGTTTCATAAATATATCCGGCACCCACAACACGGAAAGGCAGAGACGGGAGCAGCAGCACAACTGCCGTTGACCAAGGAGTCATATCCATCCAAACCAGCAGACCAGAAGAGGGGAGGGGAACACGGCATTGCATATGTTACATCTCATATGATCAAAGAAAGACAATGCGACGGAAGCAGGAGAAGAACAAAAAAGACGTGACTCAATGTGGACCGATCCTGATGTGGTGGGAGAACACAAATGATTCGTCAATCGGGTGTGCAGTAAACACGCCAATGCGTGTCATACGAGACGAGAAGCCAAACCCATGCACGCGCCGTAATAGCCAGGCACGCCTGAACAATTATGGTTGGTCTCGAAATTGGGAAGCAGGTGGTTCCCTGTCTTGAGATGGACGGCAGGTCAGCAGCATCTCTACAGGAGCACGCCGTGGGTGGAAGTACCCAAGTACCTCCGCACCGTCCCAAGATTCGTTGCTCCTTGCGCAGACCACGTGCCTTCGCGTTGTGGTACTAGTTCTGGTTCTGGCTCTGGCGGGCGCCATCCAAAACTCATGAGGTAAGCGCGACTCAAGCGCGACCAAGCCCTTTGTCTGACGTTTTATCAGAGTGAGTTGAGACAGTTTCTGCTCACCTGGTCTCTTCAAACTCCTTTCAGCACTGGGGTGCTCACTTGATCGAAAGCGTCCTTCTCCACACACCACTCCACGCCTTCACGTTGCCATCTTTTCCACGATTGCCGTTATGATCGTCAATCGAGCGAGATGGCGCGAGAAGAAGAAGACCCAGTGACGCTGGCCGAGGCAGTGAGGCGCGCCAGGGACGGTGAGGTCGAGTCGCAGGACACACAGCGGTGGATCGCGTATATGCACAGCATCCACGGCGTCGGGGAGAGGAGCAGCTCACCGGTCCAGCCTCTGAACCTGGAATACTGCGACGAGACGGCCCTCCAGGTCCAGGACCAGTACCGCCAGCAGAGACCTGCCAAAGTCAATCAGAGCTGGACTGGCCGAAGAGCACATGCACCGTCATCCGCGAGATCGACCGTGAGATCTTCAGGGCCAAGGTCTAATAAACAGAGTGCAAATGGGAAACCCCGCGGTGACCTCGGCCAGCACCCAGGGCACCCCGCTGCCAATGCGACACTCCAGGGCAAGGGTCCCGATTGCGAACGCCCTTCTGCGTCCAACCTTGACACGGGCAACTTGCAGCCACCCGTACCCGTGCCGGTACCTGCAACTTCAGCTGCAACTGCATCCGCATCCGCATCCCAGGTCAGGCCCCAAGATCAAGCTCGGACCACCGACGCGTCCAACCGTCGCGTCTCTCCTTCCCGAAATCCATCCAGAAATTCATCTAACTATTCGACTGCCTCTCTGGCCATCGGATCTGCCAAGGTGGACACCCCGCACCACGATCTTTCAGATGCCGCCCTCTCCACGCCGCTGAACGCTTCTGGTCCGGACCCAGCTCGCATACGGACCATCAATCCTGCTCGTCGCAATTGGGGTGGCAACGACGATGATGACGATGACACCAATGGCAGTCGCGCGGTCTGCACACGTTACGACAAGCCGACCCTGATCTCGCGTACCTACTCCAAGAAGAGCCGGAGAAAGAAGATGGATTCCTCACAATCTCCCACCCAGTCCAACAACGGGCGCAGCTACGAGCAATACCTTCCTCGAGGCGACGATCTGCAGTCCTCCAACCCCCTCGACAACGAACCTCCGTCGCGGCACTCCCAACATACGACCGCTACATCCAACAATGACGAGGTTACTCTTAATGAAGATGAGACTGGCGCGGTCAACTTCAACAATCTGGATCGTCGGGACACGCAGGTCTCAGCCCTAGACTCAGAGAAGCCGCAGCTGCACACATCACCAAACCATCTCATCGGCATCCCAGAGACTCCAGCACCTCCCAAGAATCCATTCGGAGCGAGCAAATCCGCGTTGATGGCCAGCTCACAAATGTTTAAGGCTACCCAGTTCTCATCTGCCTACAAGCCGCCTGCCTTTAGCCCTACCTCATCGCGCCCATCTCCTGGCGATATCCGCCCCTTGAACGCGATATCTCCGAATCCCTCGCCCCTCAAGAGAGGAATTGGGCCTTCTCCACTCCATGGTGCTCCTTCCAGTATGCCAGCCTTCTCAGTAGGCTTGGATACGTCGCCTCTACAGGACGATGATGATGAGCAGGGAATGCAGGTCGAGCAGGAGGCACAGGAGGAGGATGACGACGACGACGATGATACTTGGGCTGAGCACCCTGATACAAAGGCGCGCAAACATAGTCAGATGGGCAAGCTGTCGAAGTCATTTCACTTTCTGCCGCGCAGAGCCCCAATCGAGGACTATGAGCCCATTCACAAATCCCAGCAGGAGGAATCTTCTCAATCTGACTCGGAACATGACAACGATGATGATATGAGTGACGAGGAATATCGTCGTCAGCAGCGGGTTGCGCTCAAGAAGGCAAAAGTCGCACAGGGCCTCAAGAGCATTCCTCTGGAGCGTCCTGCCGAGGACGTGATTCCCTCGACAAAGCAGGACGACGCACCTATGAGCTCGGAGGCCCAGCAGTACCTTGACCAGTGTGAAGGACATCCTACGAGAGACTCCCAAAACGCGGTCGAGGATACCCAGGACCCCACCGTTGGTGACTCTCAAGATGGCGTCGTTCAGCTCTCATCAGACCGTCCTGCGGGAGACAACGACGCGCCGAACCACGATGTCGTGAACATCTCTAGCAATGAAGCGATGGTGCCAAACACGAATCCTGACCCGGCGACTTCTGCACCCCAAGCTGCCGACAGGCCTACGGAGCCGGATGGAAGCACTCATGCTGACGAGATTCCTGGGACGAGTCCTCCGAACTTGCGACCACTGGGTGACATGATGCCTCGTTCCTCGGACGAGCTATCGAAACCAGAGTCCTTCAGCACGATCTTGCAGAGCCAAGCTGCCAACCCTGCCGCGGGCACTGGGCGTGAAGTTGGGGCTATGAACGGACCCAGCAGGCCATCGGAGCCTGGAGGAGACGCTCGTCCTGCTCTCGAGACTATCCCGCCGACGTCGTCTGTTGTGCCTCGGAGCTCTGGCTCCCCTCTCAGTAGGTTGACCGCGACGCCAGCGTTGTCTCATTCTGACAAGACAACTCCACTCACGGAAGAGTCGCCGCGCCCTGGAATGGCAACCTCGTTGGACGCCGATGCCGACAGCTCTCCGGCAGTCGCTAGAGCCAGCCGCCAGAAAGGTTATCGGGCACCGCAAACTAGGAAATCCTTTGCGTCCAACATTTCCGTTTCGACGGACGAGTTGGCTCGGTCGCCGTCCCCTCCAACCTTTGAGCAGAGCGCCCGATTCTCGAGGTCTGCCAGGACCTCGATCAGAGAACTGCCAGCCTCACGTGAGACGAGCCGCGGAGCGAAGGTCTTTTCCGGGATGGTCTTCGCAATCTCGTTCCAATCCAAACAACAAGGCGAGAAAGATGCCCATTACAAGTCTCGAGTAGCACGATCGGACCAGATCAGCAATAAAATCAAGCATGCTGGTGGCAAGGTACTGACAGATGGTTTCGACAAGCTTTTCGAGATCTCGCCGGCTAAGAATGCAGACCGCGATATATCGTCGACCCCACATCCCGACGATGATATCGAACTCACTCTAGCCGCGAAGGATCATGGCTTCACAGCTCTGATAGCGGACGGCCACTCCCGCAAGGTCAAATACATGCAGGCGCTGGCTCTCGGCCTCCCTTGCATCCACGAGCGCTGGATTACGACGTGTGTTGACAAGCAGAAGCTTGTCGACTGGTCCGATTACCTCCTCTGCGCCGGCAACTCCTCGTTTCTTGGCGAAGCGATACGATCGAGAAACTTGTCGACATACGACGCAGTCTCTGCGAAACTGAGCGACGTCATCCAGTGCCGACCACGTCTTCTTGGCCAGTCTCGAATCCTGATCATCCTGCCCCGCGCCGACGAGAGCAAGAAAGCCGCGTACGTCTTCCTGGCGCGGGTCCTGGGTGCCTCGCTGTCCAGGGTATACACAATCGACGAGGCAAGGAAACAATTGAAGGCAAGGGAAGACGCAGGGCATCCATTTGACTGGGTGTACGTCGACGAGAAGATGGCAGGCAGGGCTGACCTTTTTGCTCAGCCGAATTCGGCGAGCAAGAAGCGCAAGAGGAAGAGTGAGGGGCTTGCTGGACCGGCGCCCAAGAAGATCCGTACCTTGAGCAATGAGCTCGTGATACAGAGTCTCATCCTGGGCCGGCTGATGGAAGAGGACGAGATCCCGACAACTTAGGGGGCTCCTTTGTATGATGGCGGAGCATTGGACTCTGAGGCGTTTTATGATCTTGTTTGCGGGCAAAGGCGGGCAAAGGCGGAGGAGGGTCACGGCTGAGATACCTCGGTGCATTTGGTCAACGAAACGGACGGCGTTTTGGAGTGTACGAGACAAGATGGCTGTCAGGGAGCTCCACAGAGTGGTGTCATTCAGCTGCATGGTGCGAAGGGCACTAGATGGAATCTAAGGATATCATCGTAGAATTGTTGCATGTCCTGGCTTGAATTGTGCCTGTAAACAACCTCGGAGCGGTGCTGGCGGCCGTGATACGTGCACTGCCCTCTCCTACCGGGCGCGTTGGAGTACCCGTCGTCTTCGAGCAGAGGGCTGTCCTCTTTGCTCCTACTGTTGGGCTAGGTGCTTGTGACGCGTCCTTGTGGTTTGCGAATTGCATTATAGCCGCAAGGGTACATGTCACCACAGATGCCAAGTTGCGGACGGTCCATTATCAGGACAGGTGTATGTATTGTGGCTGTAGTACGCCGACTGGCTACCTGTCCATCCTGCATGCGCGCACTCTTCTGTGTTTGGGACAATACCGTGAAACACGACCAGAAACTCCCCAGACCAATTTCTTCTTAACACCAAATAACCAACGTAGCCTCCCCCATAAAAGCCGGGTGTGTGTCGCCCAGCTTGCGTCCTCTGTTCCGGAGAAGACGACGGTGTGGGGAGCGAAAGAGAAAAGAAGAAAAGAGAGAAGAGGAAAGAAGCGCTGGGTATTGTAGTCCATCCGCCATGAACGCCTTGTTGATACATCCTATTGTATAGTCCATCCGCCATGAACGCCTTGTTGATATATCCTTATTGTAGTCCATCCGCCGCCTTGAACGCCTTACTGATAGTTCCCATACGGTGGGGGCATGTCTTGCCCACGGATCTATCTTTCTTGTGAAGAAGATAGAAAATCAGAAAAGAAAAACCAGTGTTCAATCTGGAATGATAATGACAAAGTCAGCAAGCTGTTGATTGTCTCTTGGCGGGGTTGGGAGGCAAGACGTGGAGAGAGACCCCCGGGGGGTGGGGGGCGGGAGGTAGGGTAGACATACCAACAAAAATCAAAAGTCCCAAACACAACGGGAGCGATGTTTCCAGACTCCAGAGTCTTCCGGTCCATCCTCTCCCCTTTGTACTGCTGCTGCTCAGTGCTGGCACGAAGCAACAGCAAGGGACTGCTCCACCTCTGGGGACAAGGAGGACTCCAGCCTGATGAAGACGTTGGGGGAGCCAGCGCGAGAGGCGGCATGAGCAAAGTCGGGAAGAGACGGCGAGGAAGAGAAGGGAGGGGAGGGCGACTCCTCCTGCTCCTGCTTGACGACGACACCTCCGCCGGCGGGGGCGGCGGGACGGTGTGCGCGCTTGTTGATTATCTTGATCCTCGTGACGCGCGCCTGGTGCTGCTCCTGCTGCTGCTCCAGGCGCTGCTGCTGCTGCTCCTCCTCCTCGGCGCGGCGCTTCTCCTCGACGCCGCGCCAGTAGTCGGCGCGCATCCGGTCGAGCTCCGCGGTCAGCTGCACCGAGTAGCGGCTGGCCCGGATCTGCGCCTGGGTGAACTTGATCATGATCTTCCGCTTGGTGTTGTCGCTGCCGCCGGAGCTGGCGGAAGACTGCGAGGCGGATCTGGCCATGCTTCGTGTGACCATTCTGGTAGCTGTGGCGGTGGCTGTAGCCGTGGGGGGGCTGGTGGCGGCGTTGGCGGACGAGGAGGCGGCCGCCTGTGAAACTTGGGCGTTGTCACCGGTCTGTGCCGGGCCCTTGCCTTTGTTCTTGCGAGTCAGAATGATTCTCTTGATGGGCATTTTGGCTGCTGTGAGAGAACAGAGCGAAACTCGGGTTGGAATGAAAAGAAGGGGTAAGACGGGATTTTGTGGTGACTTGTGGTGAACAAGAGAGTAGAGTGGGTTGAAGGCAGTGAGCGGTGAGATTGGGGGAAATTTCTTGTTGAACAAGAGGATAGAGCGGTTTGGAGGTTGAAGATTGTGATGTGAGTATCCGTCCCCAGGAAGCACAGGAGTGAAGCGTATACATGAGGGCGGGCATTGTAGTAGCACTTTTGTGATTCAAGATGTTGACGTAAAATGACCCCGCCAACTTTTGATCGAGATCGCGACGCGCGCGAAGTGGGATGGCGGTTGGGGGATTTGTGTGCTGACTCACATAAAAGCGTGCGGTTTTGTGACTATTTGACCTAGTGGATGAAGCTATACCGAAAGCTGCTCAACTACACGGTTGGTCTGTCCGTCAAGGTTGAGGCACGAGCAACGACGCAGGGAGCGAGCTCGTAAGGGTCGACGGATTTAGGTGACAGTTTGTTAATATGTAGAGTCGACAAAGGGCAGAGGACGTGTCGTCAAAACGTCGCCAGGCCGATAGTAGTAGAGACGGTGAGTTTTGGGACTAAGATGGCGGGATGCGGGCTAATGAAGGAGGTTCGAGAGAAGAACCTTCGATCGTGGCGGGACGATTCCAAAAGTTGTAGGTGAGAGTGGCTGCACTTGTACATATCGATCAACGACTTGTTCAAAGAGGGGTGAATTGTCTGGAGGGTGTCCCTTACCGATATTTGTTGCTGTGCTGGTGGTAGCAATTTAAATAAACACGATACGAAAGGGCCGGTGGGTTTTCGGCGTCCGAAGTAGGCAACGGAGCTGGACTGAGCTTGTTATCGGCGGGCCGGAGCACGGGGCAGCGGCGTACGAGAGTGCTTGGTATTATTTCGATGTGCAGATTACCCAAGTTGGCAGGTCTCCGGAATTGGCAGCCCGGCTCACAGGCTCTGTTCTGGTAGAAGAAGGAAATTTGGAAGGCTGACAAGAAGAGATGACCAGAGAGCGAGGCAAGGTTTAAGATTAAAAGGGATATCGAGATGTGAAATAAGAGGAGAGCCCAGCCCAGACCTTACGCGTGTATGACTGTCTGGGCAAGGCCCAGGGACCAACTCGAACATATCTGAACAAAGGTCAATGAAAGAAGGAATGCTCGGAGCATTATTCCCAAGTCGCCAGCCAGTACCACGGTCGAGCATGGGCCATGTGCTCCGTAGGGCGGGACCGGACTGGCGAAGAGGAGGATCTCCCGACTGTTCCTTTCTCATTCTCATCTCCAGGGATTCCCATTTCCACTTCCATATCCATACCTTCGAGGAGGGTCTGTCTAGGCTGTGGTGGACCTTTGCGGTCCCCTGGGGCCCTCGGTCGCGAGGCTGAGTATCGGGCTCAGACCCTGTCCGGGCCCAGCCTCGACCAGTCAGCACGGTCGGCTGGCCCGTCTTCTGTCCAAGAGACGGACCGCTAGGGCTGGTGGTCGGGAGGGTTGAAACAAAGTCGAGAGTGCGACAGAGGAGACGACTAGAGCCAGAAAGGGAGATGGTCTCTCTGTTTCGAGTGGTCAGACCAGTGAGGTGAGCAGGGTTCAGGGATATCATAGCCGTGTCTGGGGCCAAGGCCAGACCCCCACTCTGGTACTAGCGACCGCTGACTGTGTGCCCTTCAAGAGTGCGGTAGCAAGACTGTACCATAAAACAGGTACTGGTTAGTCTGTACGGTACCATGTCAGTACGTATCTATGGATTGGGTAGGCCTGGCAGCTGGCAGTTGAGCTCGTTGATGAAACCAACCAGGACGCTGGAGAGACCAAACGAGACTGTGCGAGACTTGTTTCTTCAGTTTGCAGGGCGTCGAGATCTACCTGGGCTTGTGCCCTCAAAGAATTGTGTTGTACTTTTCACGCAACTTGCGCTCTTCACCCTCGAGTCAGCTATCTGAATAAAGGCAGATCCATCCACTACCAGTGCTATTTTTGATCTTGGGCGGCCCAGTAATGCTAGGCGCGGGTTTGCAGCACTAACCGCTCTGGTAATAACCATGGTCACTCAGCGGGAAAGCAAGCACTTTATTATTAACACGCTTGGTACGGCACGGTGCTGCGGTACGTACTGTAGACAGTATCAAGTCCCGCTTGCCGGCCCGCGGGCCAAGGTCCCAGACAAGCAGCGACTAGGGTCTCTTGGGCCTGTCGTTTCAGGATCGGCGACAGTGAGCGCGAGTGTTCCCTGGCTCCCTCCCCTTGGCTTGCTCACCAATTCTCAACCACCTCTGTCCTCCGCCAGGGCGCTGCACTGTCAGGCATCCAGGGTGCCTGCATATCCACCGAGCCGCCGCAGAGCCTCTCCTATAGCATCCTGTCTCCCAAGGCGCTCACTGCACTGTCACTCCTGGAGATATGGCGGACATGGGCAGGGTAGGCTTGCCTCCAGCTCCAACATCCTACAACCATCCCCTTCCCACAGCATCTGCAGCAATGGAACACGATCGGGTCTCAAACATCCTCGACTAGTGAGTACTGAGATTGTTCTTCTTCTTTCTTTCTTCTCGTCCTCTCCTTTCTTTTCTCCTCTCTTCCTTCGCTACCGCTTTGTCACGGTCGATGAGCACGGTCGTCGCCTCACGTCATTCGAGTCTCCAGAAGTCAAGCCAAGCCACCGTAACTTCTGCAATTCTACAAGGAGTACAAGCACCCATCTTTGGATCCGCCTCCGTTTCTGGGACGAATTACTGCCGCCGGCCTGAGGACAAGAGACCCTGTCTCACCTGTACTTTTTGTATTTCCGGTACAGATTACTCGGTACGATTACAAGGCGCAACTGGACCTGACAAGCCTAGGCGACCCGGCAAATTGACTGGACGGGCAGCTCAAGGGATCCAGGCCAATCAACTCAGCCCAGCTCCAGCTTGCTCGTGTCCAAGATCCTCGTGGCCCCTCGTCCTCACACCCACCCAACGTGTCAGCCACCTCGCCTATTACGGCTGGTACTGTGCGGACGTGAGCATCGAAAGGTCCTCAGGAGCGTTCCCCAGTTCTTCTTGCCCATCGTAGCTGGAACTGTAGGACCCCCCTTTAATCGACAGGACCCCACAGCCTCTCGATCCTACTCCAGTGTCTCCCCACAAGAGAGCCCCGTGTGAAGACTGGACCGTCGATATACTGGACCCGTACCGCAACAGGACAGTGCGACGCGGCCTGGAGAGCTCCTCTGCAGCCCCTCCGATCGTCGCCTCCCCTGTCGCCTGCTCAACCTGTCATCACGCCTGTCTGCTGTCTTGCTGCAAGTCGCCTGCCACATGCACTCCGCAGCATCGACGACTTCGAACCTGCTACTAAGGTGACCTCTCCTGCAGACCCGACCTACTACTCGGCCACACCCACCAAGCTTGACCACCTGTAGCGTCCATCCCTCCTTCGCTGACTGCCGCTCGCATTCCTGCAACCTTGCTGCTCCTCTTCCACCGTTGCGGGTCTCACCACATCACTCAGCCGGAACGTGAGCAGACAAACGACCTCTTGGCCGCTTCAAACCCACCACGCCCATCCGCAGTCCGCCATCTTACGAAAGTACTCGAGCCCGTCCTCACGGCCCTGCCATCTCTTTGTCCACCCTGGACGGCAGTCAACCAACGACTACTTCTATTCCTGTCGCCCGTCGACTTTCCCACCCCTCGATCTACCGCGACCATGACTGCCAGACCCAGTCTCAGTATGTTCACCCGCGGTCTCTCAGGCCTGTCGCAGACGGCTCAAGATCCGAGCTCGCCCAACGTCAACTCCCCCGCAGAGCAGAGAGCCGACTCCAAGCTGGGCTTCCTCAAAGCCATGCGACCACTCCCTACCCAGCACGTGTGGAACGTCTTCTTCGACCGGTATGCTGCTACTCCTTCTTCACACATGTTCTCCTTCAGTCCGTGCGTCTTGTGCCCGAGTCGCCAACTGACGTATACTGTGTTCGCATGATATAGACAACAAAAAGAGCAGAAGAAGCCCGACGATGGTCAGAACTACCAGGCCCAGCTCGAGGAGCTCGACATCCTCGTCGAGTCGGTCCAGGACTTCTGGCGATACAACAACAACACGCCAGTCGACCAGATCAAGATGCGCGAGTCCATCTACCTCTTCAAGAAGGGCTTCAGGCCCATATGGGAAGATCGGCGCAACATCCTCGGTGGCAGCTGGACGTTCCGCGTGGGCAAGAACATCGGACCGGATTTCTGGACAAGAGTGCAGCTCATGGCCGTTGGGGAGCAACTGCAGGCTGCGCTGGCCGAGGGTAAGCCGCACTATACCGCAGACCCGAGTTTTGGCTGGGTGACTTTTGCGCTGACTTGAGAGTGGAACACAGGCGACCAGATCTGCGGTGTGGGCCTGTCCGTCCGATTCAGCTCCCATCTGATCACCATCTGGCATCGTGACTCGTCGAAACAGAAGTCCGTCGACGGCATACTCCAGTGCGTCCTCGGCGAGCTGCCCCCGGAGCTGACACCGAAGCCCGACAACTACTTCTACAAGAGGCACTGCGACCACCCCGGCTTCGAGCCGCCCCCAGAGCTGAAGGCCGTGCTGGACTCGCACAATGCCAGGGTGGCTGCCGAGAAGGCCGCGGCTGAGAAGGCTTCCCAGTCGATTCCGGAAGAGCCGTCCAACGGCACAAATGGTACGAACGGGACGAACGGCGGCGATGCTCCGGCGGTCGTAGCCACGTAGCCGCCCCGCTGCTTGCATGAAGCCACGAACCAAAATCTACTTTCGTTTTGATCATGACGAGGCTGGCTTTCGACCATCGAACCAGTGACGACCATCTATCATCTATAAAGGAATCCACGGCTGCATTTCTCGGGCGTTTTTCATACCAATGAAACTGTCTCACACAGGCATCACCAGTACTTTCCCAAGGAAACCCCAAGGAGCTTTCTCCTTTGGATAAGAGAAGGTCAATCTGGTTACGGACATGTAACACTATATACCAATCAATCTATCCATCGAATTGCTACAATCTCTGTCCATGTCAGAGTCCCGTGCTCGTGGTTGAATAGTTTTGGTGCCAACTCAACCTGCACGCTCTGCCAGAGGTTGCAGTCTCTTTGGTGGAAGCTGATGAGATGAAGTGTAAGGGGTGTCCTTCATGATCCACGCTTACGTATTGTGTGTATGGAGTAGTATATGTTTCGTCTGATGTCTGACTTTGGAGCATGGTACCTTGCAGCCGATCGCAGGCAAACCCAATTGGATAGGTACCTTGCATGGTTAACTTGGCGGACGAACCTGTGTCAACGTTTCCCATCTCGACTCAGCGTCGTCCTTGGTGGTACCATGGTCTCTCGGCCCGTGTTCTTCCTTGTGTGCATCATGCGACGAGGCTGAAAAGAAAGGAGACACACACGGCCGCGAAGCTCTAGAATAGAGACGATCACGTCGGACTGGCGTGGCCTCTGCTCCTCGGTTCGTCGGGGGCATGGTGTTTCACCGTCAGGGAGGTAAGCCGTGAAACCGCGGATGTGGAAACCATTCTTGTGTTATACTAGCAGGGACGGGTGAGATCAGGAAAGATGTCGTGAGTTTCTCTTTTTCTTTGCAATGCTTCTAGAAGCCCTATCTCCGAGCTGCCTCCCCTCTCCGGCGGGTGGTGGTGGTGGTGGTCATAGCGGTAAACCTTCCCAGCTAAATTACCGTCATGATTTGCCGCTGTCGGTTCAAACCAACACGATAGATGTACATAAAGTATGTAGCGAGTGGAACACCTTGATCAACGTGTGCTGAAACAGGTCTCGACGCGTCTTCCACTTTCTCTTGCAGCCGCTATTGAGATCACCTTCCACGCCAGCCATTGGTGCCGGTTCCTGGTTCCTGGATGGGAAGCCGTCAATCACGTTGGGACTCAGCCGCGCCATATAGGCATGGTACTTATTTATTTTTTGTCTGCATGGTTGACAATGTCAAGCAGCCTTTTTGTGAGGGAGGGGGAGGGGACGGGTTGTGGCTTGCTCAACGCGACGGGAGCTAAACCATGGTCGTCATGAGAGCGGGAAGGCGTTGTATGGACGGCGCTGGTGTGCCCCCTTCCCGTTGAGGAGAGGGGAGAATGCCTGCCTGTCTCTTCTAATTTTCGCGTTATCCTTCAGAAGTGAGATTGGGTTTACATTGACAGGAACTCAAACTTTGGTGATGACAGGCTCTCTCTCTCTCACTTCAACGTCAAGACGCCCTGAATCTTATACGCACGAGCCCTCATCTTCTGCCTCACACACCCCAGTGTACTTTGTGTGTACACACAGTATATCAATCCAAAACCCCAACCCTGTACCTATAGAAAAGCTGCAGCCATCTGTGCTGTTCAGCTGCAGCAGGCGGTCGGCCAATGGATCTGGGTCGCGAGGCGCTGCAGCGGGCCCTGGCTCGCCAACAACAAGCAGCCAACACCAATACGGCGGCGCGACATCAGCTCGTTCCCAGAAAGAAACAGCCGCCTGTGCACTTCCCTGTGGTCCCGGAGCCGGTGCATGTCACTGATCAGAAAATTGGACGGATACAACCTGCAATCATGGTATGTACATCTCACGTCTACTCGCCTTCACTCCTCACCCTTTGCTCTTTCTACTACTTACACCATTTCGAACTCATGCGTGGAGAGGGGGGAGGGTGTCAGAGAAAAAGAGGGCGAGCTTTCCGGTTGACGAATCAAAAGAAAAAAAAAAAAAAAAAAAAAAAAAAAACACGCCGGTTCACTAACGCCCATCCCAAAACCCCAGAACAAAGACGCCCAGCACACGCAGGTCCACCTGCACCGCCCGCGCGACGCGGACCTGCTGGAGCAGTTCTGCCGCGACCGGCTGCCGGCCGACGACATCTACGTGCCGGCGCAGCACCAGCCCGTCAACCCGGAGGACGAGGACGACGTCGTGCCGGACCAGCACGCCGCGTTCGGCATCCAGCGCGCCACGCAGGCCCGCCGGGAGCCCGCGTGGCGGGACCACGGGCTCGCGGAGCTCATGGCGCGGGGGCCCGAGGCGGGGGCCTGGAAGGGCGTTGGGCGCCGCGGCGGCGGCGCCGGCGGGCCTGGGGCGAAGGGGCCGGCCAAGGGGCCGGGGTATCTGCCGCGGTGAGAGGATGGTGGTGAGGGCAGGGGAGGGAGTCCGATGTGTACGTTGGGAGAGAGCTGAGAACGGCTTTGGTTGGGGAGGAGGGGTTGCGTCAATGGGGCATTGTCTCGGAGCCTGTTTGTTGCGGCGTTCTAGGGCTTGCTGTCCTGGTTAGAGATTTACTTCTGACCGCTGGGCAAACGAGAACAGTTCTTGATACCCACGATGCTTGAGTCAACGGCGCGGCATCGGTTCTATGGTTTAGGAGCATATGACTTTCGAATCACGAATGAAGTCCGGATGTCTCTTCTAATGTCGCCTCGTTGACCTGTCCGTCATCTCTTGTAAATGGACAACCATCCCGCGACCCTTTCCTGTCCCGAGTCCAGTTCCCCCAAACGCCAGGCCATGCAGAAAGTTGAACAAATAAAAGAACAGCGAAGCAACTCATGCTGGCTTACCCCCCCCCCCTTGCCTAGCCACAACAAGAATCACTTATTCACCCCCAGATACGCCTCCCTCTCCAACACCTCTTTTGCGAACTTGACCAGAAACACCGTCTTGCCCGGCCACATCTCCTGCACCGCGCCAGCCCCCTCCGCGCCCGCCGAGGCACCGCCTCCCTCCCCAGCGGCCGCAGCGTGCTGGCCCCCGACGCTGTGGGCCGTGACCCTCGCGGGGAACCCGGCGCCGTCGCAGACGCCCTCGATCATGCCCGCGACGTAGGCGGCGCAGTTGAGCTGCGACATCTCGCGGGGCACGCTGATGTAGGCGTTGACGAGGGGCTCGTTGTCGATGATCATGTACTCGTCGGGCGTCTCCGGGTTGGAGCTCTTCTCGAGGCGGTCCGCCTGCCGGCCGAAGAGGTGCGTCCACAGCTGGATCTTGATGAGGTGTAGCAGCGTGATGATGTCGCGCGGGCGGAGCTGGTTGCGCGGGGCCTCGCGGTACAGGAGGAGGTCGAGGAGCTTGAGGCCGATCGGGTGGCCTTGGAGGTTGAGCCTGTTGCAGCGCGTCCCGGAGATTTAGCCATGCCGCTCTGTTGGTCACGCTGGAGATTGTCCACAGGCCCCCTCATTTCCGTGATACGCTGTAGACGGAGTAGAAGGAAGGAAGAGGGGGGGGGGGGGGAATGCGGAAAGATAGCCATCAGCCTGCCTGCCTACCTCTTTTCCAGATCTTGGATCCCGGTGACCCTCTTCTGCGCGTAGCTGACCATCTCGGCGAACAGGTAGGCGAAACTCGATTGGCTCAGCTCTGACGTCCGCGTCCGGTTGAGAGTCCGGCTGTAGATGGTCTTGCCGTTTGTAGGATACCTCAGCCCGCTGACCACGCCTACGCTGTACGCGGTGGCCGCTGTCTTGGGCGTGGGCGGTATACTGGACATGATGGTCGCCTGCTCTCTGTGTGTGAATGTGTGCTGTGTACTATGTTCGTATGTCCGGGGGATGACTGGCTCCCAATAGCCAGTCCGAGGAGAGATTCAAGGTTTCGTGGGTCGTAGGTTCCTTGCGGATGTTGAAGGGGAGTCTCGGTGTTGTTTTGTCGTCGCATAGACTCTGGCTGTGTGAGGTCAGTTGGAGTTGCTGGACCCAGAGGTCGGCTTATCGCCGATAAGAGCCGGTGAAGTTACGGTACTTGCACAGGACCCCTGATTTGTATGCTTTTTTGAGGTCGCATGTTTCCATCCTAACATTAAATATGTATATTCTATGCAAAAGTGCCACGTGAATGCAGTGGTGCCCTTATGTACAAGATTCAGCCCCTTCCCCTCCAAGTAGCCAAAAACTCTAATGTTGTAACCGGCCATTCTTTCTGCACGTCATCCTCAAAAAGCCGCCGCCCAGGATCCCACACCCTATGCAGTGATCACATCCGCGGTGGTGCTTCCGAGAGGCAGGTCCGCCTTTGCTTGATTCTCAGTTTCCGAGTCTGATACTGCCAATTTCTCCTTGACAAGATCAGCCGTATCGTCGACAGCACCTTGGACTCCCTTGGCCTCCGCACCCCTCAGGTACATCTCTGACTCTCCGATGACGCTTCCACCCAACGCCCACCTCCTCTTCTGCTCTTCCCTCTTGTCGTCACACAGCTTGATCAGCGCGGGCCAGTACACCTCGTGGTCGTACTCAAACTCCAGGGCGCCGTCGCTAAACTCGGTCCACAGCTGCTCGGCGGGGACGTACGACTTCATGTCCTCGTTGAACTTGAGCTTCTCCTTGGTGACGGGATCCAGGAGCGGCTTGATGATCTTGAAGAACCCGACCACCAAGAACGGCATGTTGATGATCAGCGCCTTGCCGAGCCTCTCGGGGTAGTGCGTCTGCAGTATCGACAGGACCTCCTTGGCCTGGCTGATGGGCGGCGACGTGTTGCTCCGGCCCGAGCTGGACTTGAAGTTGATCAGCAGGGCGAGGGTCTCCTGGCCCGGCGGCATGAGCTCGATGGTCCGCTCCAGCATGAACACCAGGTGCTCGACCTGCCGGTGGCTGGCGTCCGTGTTCTGCCGCCCCGGGTTGAGGTACTGGCACGGCCGCCCCTCCTTGTCGAAGCCCAGGATGACCTGCTTGCCCGTCTCGTTCTCGGGCGAGATGTGCTCCGGCGTCAGCTTGGAGCCGACGCCGAACTCGCGCCGCCAGAGCAGCGTGTCGATCAGGCGCTTCTCGGACTGCGCCTCGTGCCACTTGGTGGCGCGCAGGTAGCGCAGGAGGCACTCCCGGGTGAGCCAAAACTTCTCGTCGTCGGTGAGGTCGGCCGGGGCATTCTTCGGGGTGGTGATGCCTGACTCCGGGCTGGACCAGGACTTCACTTGGTTGAGGAGCCAGTCGTACTTGTGTTGTTGGTCCTCCGTGAGCTCAGGGGCCTGCTTGGGTTTGCTGCTCTCTGTTGGGTACTGGATGGGAGTCTTGAGGGTGCCCACAGGCGGCGCTGCCTGGGCTGCCTCTGCTGCCATCTTGCCTAATGTCTGTTGTGTATACCTCGTCCTGGACAGTGAGCAGTATTTATGTGTAGTCCCTATGACGGCTCCGGAAGGTGAGAGGCTGTGGTGCCGATCAGTACAACCTAAGGAAGAATGGGGGGCAGTGGCTCGGGATAGAAGTCCAAGGGTTCAAAGAAAGACAACAAGTGCTAATAACAAAGTATTATGAATCAATCTGGGTTGAAAGCAATGCGATATGAAGCAGTCCAAGGACCCTGAAGCCACATTACAAGTTGATGAAAATGACATGTCGGTCAGCTCTGAATTGCCGAGCCGGCGAACTGGAGCTGTGGATCTCGACGCTCAGCTGCGATCCAGGCCTGTCAGCAACCAGGGACCAGCCCTGGGCCTGCATTGACCCGCTGAAGATTCGCGCTAATCTCGCCCTTGCAGCCAACCCACAAGCGGCCATCCCACGCATCTCTTGGCAGCCGTGGCCCAAAGGGGGGGGGGGGGGCGGGGTGGAAGGGGGATCGCTATCGATAACCGCCCATTAAACAAGGCCCTTTCCAGAAACGCGTCGAGACGCGTCTCAATTTATCCCACTTGGGACAGAGACAAAAAATAATCCCAGAGGTTTCACTCAACACAGCACCCACCACAAATCGATTTCGAAGACCAGTTCATACAATGGCAGAACCGACAGTGGCAGCGCTCAACGAGCGTTTTGCGGCCGGGGATAAGGGCCTCGGGCAGGATGTCGTCGTCGAGATGCAGTCCATCATGAGGCTGCACGACCTGTCGCCGGACGATATGTACTTCAAGTGGGAGTCATATTGTATCAAGCTGGATATGGACGAGACGCAGCCCTCATATGAGAAGATGAGGGCGTTCAAGCAGGATCTGCAGGACGCCTTAGAGAAGACAACCCGGACACAGGTGCACAGCAAACCCGACAAGCGACTCGGCGCGACACCGAGGACGACGAAGGGGGGCGGTGACGTGTTTGGCATGTGAGTTCTTGTGTCCTAAGGGTGTACAGGATATTCACGTACTGATATTCCTCGCAGGATTGATGGCCTGATACCAAATACACCGGCGGCCAGGAAAAGCGCTACCAAGAAAAAAGAGACGCCCGTTTCTCGTGTGAAGTCGGAACGCGCTGCCAGCTCACCAGACAAGTCCTCAAGTCTAAAGGACCAATTGGATACCATCGGTGCACTTCCGTAAGAATCAATTTGCTCGCACGACGAGATGAATCAAATTTCCTGACACAGCAGCAGACCGTCTTCGTTCAATGACCGCCCAAACCCGGGAGAGGTCATCGAAGTCCTAAACAGCCAGCTTCCGGCAGCAGAGCCTCCTATCGCGCCTTTTGGAGAATCTCGCATCAAGTTGACTGCTGCATCAGATCAGAAGAAGCTTGGCTACAAGCCTCTTGGCATGAAGCTGTCGGAAGCATCTGAGATTCTCGACGACCGGATAGACGACTTTCTGAACCTGGTCCGAGAACACCACGGGCTGGACGACGGCGCTTTTGGGAGTGCCGCAGCACAGAGCACCACCGAGATAGTAGCGGTGGGCCGGGTCGCCTCGGACTCTTTGGAAGGCAAACTCAACGCGGCTTCTCTCGTTCTGGAGACTTCAAGACGAACGGGAGGTGGCCTTCGTATTCCACTGAGCATGGTCAAAGTCAAGGGCTACCAGTTCTTCCCGGGCCAGATTGTTGCACTGCGAGGCAGCAACACTTCAGGCCACAACTTTACCGTAACCGAAATTCTCGACGTCCCTCTGCTACCCAACGCCGCATCTGCCCCATCTACCATGTCTGCGCACCGACAGCGGCTCCAAGGCGGCCCCGACGCCATGGACACAGACAGCGAGCCTATGCCGCTGAACATAGTATACGCCTCAGGCCCCTATACGGCAGATGATAATCTCGACTTCGAGCCTCTCCACCAGCTATGCACAGTCGCAGCCGACACCTATGCGGACGCACTCGTCCTCACGGGGCCGTTTATCGATATCGACCACCCCCTGATCGCCGCCGGCGATTTTGACCTCCCGGAAGAGGCAACGATCGATCCGGACACGGCTACCATGGCGACCGTATTCAAGTACATGATCTCGCCTGCGCTCAATCGTCTGGTGACTGCCAACCCAGCAGTGACCATCATGCTCGTGCCCTCAACTCGAGACGTCATCGACAAACACGTCTCATGGCCGCAAGACGCGTTTCCAAGAAAGGAGCTCGGCCTGCACAAGTCCATCAAGATCGTGGGAAACCCCATGACATTGTCGATCAACGAGATGGTCCTCGCGGTCTCCTCGCAGGACGTGCTGTGGGAGCTCAAGGGTGATGAGGTCGTCAGCCGTCCGCCAACGACGGACATGCTGGCCCGGGTCTCGAGATATTTGATTGAGCAGCGGCATTACTTCCCCGTGTACCCGCCCATGGATCGCAGTCGGTACCCCAAGACTGGTACGGCGGAGGGTGTGCAAGAGGGAGCGATGCTGGATGTTAGCTATCTGAAGCTGGGCGAGATGGTCGGGGGTAGACCAGATGTGTTGATCGTGCCTAGCGCTCTGCCGCCTTTTGCAAAGGTATGTTTGCCCGCTTATAAAAACGCAAATGCTGTCCCATGCTTCGATAGCGCTGACGATGCATTGTAGGTCGTCGAGAGTGTCCTCGTCATCAACCCAGGCTATCTGTCCAAGCGCCGTGGTGCAGGCACATATGCCCGGATGAGTCTGTACCCAGCATCCCTGTCCGACATCGAGGGCAGTGGTGACAGCATGATGGCCCACAAGATCTACGACAGGGCGAGAGTAGAGATGACCAGGATATAACGAGACAGGCGAATACCTTCGTAGAACGCATGGAATGGGTAGTGCGGAGTTCGGTTTGGGGTATCTTATTGTCGCCGTCTAATGACCAATGCATGCCGATGTTCATCATCCATCTACTTGGTGTCCACCCGGCGGCGCTTGTCGTCTCCATAACCGTCTCGCTCGCGCGAGTAGCTCCTCTTCCGGCCGTCTCTGTAGCTGTCGCGAGAACGGCGCCGAGGCGATCGAGACCGTGGTCTGTCCCGCCGTCTCGGTGACCGAGATCTGGATCTCTCCCGCCTCCAGCTGTCTCCTCTGCCCTTGTCCTCTCTCGACCGATCTCGCTTCTCCTTCCTGTCACCCAGGGGCATGGCATTCGCGCCCTTTGCGCCATAATCTCCCGCCCCTCTCCTCTCGTCGGGCCCGTCACCATATCGATCCCACTGACTCCTCTCACGTCTGGGGTCATCAAATCGGCCCCACTGACCCGTGTCTTCACTCTTCAGATCCTTGTACTTGGTCGCGCCCTTCTTGCCCAGCTTGGTCATGTCCCGCATCTGCAGCGCCTGCGGCAACAACTCCCGGTTCCGCACCTCGTCCGCAAACCTCGCCCCCATGATGTCCCGCTTGTCCAGGCCCTTCTCCGCGCTCTCGTCCTGGTAGAAGGCACCCTTGTGATAGTACTTCTGCAGGTACCCCATCTTGCCCCGGGCGTCCTTGTCCTCCTTCTGCCGCGCGATGAGCGCCTCGTCCTCGCGCGCCCGCTCCTCCTCGGTGAGGTTCTGCCGCCGCTCCCGCTCGGCGATCTCCCGCTCGCGGGCCTCGATGGCCTCGCGCGCCCGCACGATCCGCCGGATCTCGCGCAGCCGCCACGCCGCGTACTCGGCGGCCGGGTCGACGTCATCCGTGTCGTCCACCGCCTCGTCGCCCGAGCCCTCGGACTCGTCCCAGTGCTTCTTGCCCGCCAGCCGCGCCGCGAGGTCCTTTTGGATCTGCTCCTCGACGAGCGCGTCGGCCTCCCTGCGGCGCTGGGCTCCCTCCTCTTCGTCATTGTTGGCTTCTCCGGTGCCTCCCGCGGCGGTGGTGGTGGGCTGGCCCTGCTCGGCGGCTTGTTGATCTCGTTTCGCTTTGGATATGAATTTGGGCCGCACCATCACGGGCCGCCGCGTCTCCTCTTCGGAGCTGCTGTCCTCCTCTTCCGACGAGTCCTCGTCGCTCCCGCTCTCCTCGTCGTCGTCATCATCATCATCACCATTTTCTTCGCTGTCGGACTCCGTCACGAACCCTTCATCCTTCGCCTTGCGCTCCACCTCTGCGAGCTTCCTGGCCGCGGCCGCCCGGCGCGCCGCGTCGCTCTCGACCGCGGGGGGCGGCTTCTTCCCCCCCGCTGCGCCGGTCGAGATGACGCGCCCCGGCCCGGAGACCTTGGGGGGCGGCGCGATGGTGCGCTTCTTGGGCTTCTCGGGCTGCGCGGCGGGCGACGACTCTCCGGCGTCGTCGCTGTCCGGGTCGGACTCGGACGAGTCGTTGTTGGTGGCCTTGCCGGCGAAGTGGCGCCCGGGCCTGACCGGATTGGCGGTCATGCGCTTGGGAGGCATCTTGTTGGAATGAAACAGAGTGGAAAGGGTGTACGGTTTGGGTGTGTTGGGCGGGAAAGGGGACACGAGGTCCGAGTTGGAGAGCTTGAAGATGGAGGAGGTCCAGGCTTCGAAAGTTTAGTTGTCGCCCGCACAGTAGACAGTTGTCTGCATACAGAATTTTGCACTGTGACAGGGTTTGCCCTTGTACGCGCTTACAGCCGCAACTGCACCATTTCAAATCCAAGGCGAGCCTCGTGGGTATTAGGTAAGGGCACATTGCGAACAGCCGCAGTTCATTTGGCACTCCCCAAATGTGCAAACGGTTTCGAAGGGATTTGGAATGGCAAGAAAGTATGACTGAGTGGGCGGCAACATAATAACGTAGTTGAACGGGGAAGATAGAGAAGGAGCAAAAAAAATTATAATAACAAATGGCGGAGACACTTTTCCGCCTGCTTCTGAGAACAATGTAAAGGCGATCAGATCCTGTCTGGGATGAAGTGTATGCTGATCAAAATTGACAGGTTGTTTTTATTACACAAGTGAGTGAAGACGACTAGTCAGGATGGCCAAATTTCGAGCAATGCACGCAGGCGAGAATTGTGGGAGCGGTACCACATTTCGTGAAACCAAGGTGCTGGGTTGACTAAAGTCTTGGTAGTGCTAGCTCGGGCAGCGGCTGGGTCGGATACAGGGTGAGCAGATTCAATGGCAGATGCTAAATCTGGAAATGGGATACTTTGCCTGCACGAGATACGTCCCGCTTCATTCCATCATTTGGCATCGTAGCGTCAAGCACGGCTTGTCAGAGATGATCCAACCACCACGGAGAATTACGTGCCCATCAGATGACCATCTACCTGGTGGAATCCATCTGAAGAAGCATGGAGTTGGAATAAGGCAGTGAGATCTTGATACCTTGAAAGCCGACTCAGGGAACGAATCCTGAACCCAGCCAAGATATCGGATAGCATATTGTGACTCAATGGTACAACACGGCCACCCTGACGAGATATCTTTCCTTCACGCTTCTTTTCCGAAAAGTCCAATTTGGCCAAGGACGTCTGTTGGTCCATCCATAAATCTACATGGAGTGGTTCTGGACATATGCAGACATGAGCAGTTCTCCTCCTTGATGCAATCGACTAGGTGCAACAATTCCTCGAGCCGGACCATACACCACGATTTGCGTACATAGCACAAGCATGTTTGGTGCAAGTGCCATTTTAATCAAAGTCCCAGAGCCACACCTGGACAAATATCATTCAGACGCTGAGCTTCGTTCCTAACGGCAACTCCATGACTATGCCTGGTGTCTGGGCTTGCTTCCCGAGTTGACAAGGATTCAATCCCTATGCTGATTAGATCCTTTCCCTGTGTTAACATACCTAGATAATTTAGGTAGTTTTAGGACTCATTCCCTAAGTACCTTAAACATTTTATGTATTAATTTCTTGTATTTCTCTGAAAGTATTCGACATAACAACTATTGTTTAGCAATTACACCGTACTATATGAACTGTATTGTTCAACGTACGTAATATCTTCCCCTTCTTGGACGCTTCAATCCTCACTAACTGGAGCCCAGTCGCCCTTGCCCGGCACAGGCAGGAAGTTGAGGACCGGTGAGTCTTGAAGAAGCTTCAGTAATCCCGAAGACTTCCAGCTGTCCGGAACCCAGGGCGAAACAGAATGGCCCACCCGCAGCCACCACGTCTCCATGGCGTCGAAGCGGGTGACCATGCTCGAGACTGACACGCACTGCTCGGCTCGGGGACGGTGTACCTCTTCGTACTTGGCAAAAACGGATTGGAGGTCGGCTGTACTGGGCTTCGGGTTGCGGTCGAGCAGGTCCTTCAACAAGTTGGTCAGGTGAACAGCCGCCTCGACGTGCGTGTTACCCCCGAGGCCGACATTGATGGTGGGCTGAGTCTTTGTCAGTATACGTAGTCCCCCCCCCTAGGATTGACGCCGGGCTCTCTGCTCACCTTGGACACACAGTCACCTATCAACACCACTCGCCCACCATTATCCCATCTGCCTGGAATGGTGCCTTCCTCCATGGCGACCATACCCGCCTTCTCCCTGGCGTCCCAGACCTCGCGAAACGTGAAGCCAGGCCCCATCAGACGGTGGCCGATCTTGTCAATTGTCGCCTGTGCATCCTCATCGGTGTATTTCGGCACATTCGGCGTGGTGGCCGGCTTGTCCTGGCGCACGAACATGAACCAGAACGCAGTCCCCTTGACTCCCGTTGCGTAGGCGCCAGATACGCCTTGATAATGTGCGCTCTGTACCACCCCGTCCTCCTGCAGTAATTTGGACGGGTCACCTGGCACTCCGGTCGGGGACGTGCCGAAGATGGTCCTGTACCGGGCGGTGAAACCTATAGGTACTGTGAGCATGGCTACCTACAGCGAGGAAAACTAGCAGAGGACAGGAGAAGGAGATCCGTCTCCTACATTCGGTAAGGTCCTTGGCACGCTGTGGGTCGCTCTGTGCCACCGCCTGGGCCATCAGCCCACGGACAGTACTATGAATCCCGTCTGCCCCAACGAGCATGCTTCCCGTGATCTTTTCCCCAGTTGTCGTCGTGACCGTCACGCCCCCCTCCGTCTCGGCGTAGCTCTCCACCCCGCAGTGCGCCTTGACCTTACTCTTGTCCTTTAGATTCTCATACAGCACCTCGAGGTATTGGCGGCGCCGGATGAACAGGATAGGCCGCCCCGTCGCCTCTGCGATCTCACGGAACAGGGCGCTGGACTCGAACTGGCGCCCGTGCTGGTCCATCCGGCGCGCGTACATCAGCGGCACCGTCAGCTCGCGCAGGCGCGGCCACACGCCGAGCTGCATGAACGGGCCGGCGGCGTTGTACAGGGCGCTGATGGAGGCGCCCAGGTTGGGCGCCACCTCGCGCCTCTCGAGCACTACGAATTCGATATCCGCGGCCTCGAGCGCGTTGGCGAGCACGAGGCCCGCGACGCTGCCGCCGGCGATGATGACCCGGAAGCCAGAGGAAGACATCTCGGCGCTCTGCGGTGGCTTTGCTATCCCACCCGATTCGACAAATTTCGTGCTGAGGATTAGATTTGTGTTATTTGACGGTAAGCACGGGGAAGAGGGGCATGTGTGAGGCGAGTTGGTTTCCAATTCAGGACGTGGCCGCCCCAGCACATGTATGGGACGCCCCCCAAGGCATCAGTCCACCACGAACTGACGAGCCCACCACCGTATTTCGCTGGAAGGAAAACCCCGAGAGCCCGCCTGTCGGCATTTGCAACGCAGCAGAGGATTTAGATACTATTTGTGGTAAGGTGCTTTTATTTCACCAGCAGGACAGAGCCCGATAAGAGCCCACAAAGGATCGAAAAAGTGGGCGACATAGGAAAAATGGGGCAATGCAGGAGGCAGCTGGGACGCTAAACAAACGGGGAAGCATGAAACGATCCCCGGTAGAAGGCCAGAAGGCACAAGCCTTTGATCACTGCAGTATACTCCGTACATGCTACCCAACCAGGCGGGCGTCGACGCAAACAGAACACCAAGTGCTACCAAAGTCTCACCAAGAGACTCTGCTTAGGTATCCTATATTCAATAACCTAGGTAACATCATCAACTAACTACAATAGCATGAATGGCCTTCCACCAGAACAGTCAATTACAGAGCCCAGTACGTCGTAAGCTGATTTCTCGTATACACGATTTGCTTTATGCAGCTTCTGCACGAGAAGACTGGGATAAAACTCCTAAGACTGGGATCACAATCTCGTTCGAATGGGTCACAGCAACAAGATCCCACTCTTTGGAATTTAATCCCAGTCTTCTTGAGTCGTTCATTGTGACACTCACCTGCCAACCGTATCTCCAGCCAAGACCTTAGACTGCAGTGTATACGAATATTGAAGGCCCCTATATAGAGCGCTCTTTGTCATCGGAATTCTCAACGAACGAGACGCACTACCCACTTTTCCATTCACTTCAGTCCTCTCTGACTTGGGAAGGGTGGTGCTTTGCGACGAGCGGTTGTCCCATTCCCGTGCCTACGCACACCTAGGTACAACACAAGCCGTGACTTGCCCCATCCAAGAGATGCTATGTCGACCTCCAAGCTTCAGCTAGACCCGCCGGCGATGGCAGTCATCGGGCTCTTCTCGACCCTCATCGGCCTGAGTACAATCGCCGTGAGCCTCCGCATGTGGGTCCGGTTCTGGTACATGCGCGCTGGCAACGTTTGGGGATGGGACGACCTGCTGCTGGCGGTGAGCTATGTGAGTTCTGGGCGGCGAAACAGCTTCAACCCGGTGGGGGGTTTACGATGAGACGCCCGAAGTTCCCTGCTTACCTGCTTACCGTTGACGAGTTTGTCTCCAGGTCGCCTTCTTACCGAGCAGCACCTACGGCATCAAAGCGGCCCTGTCCGGGCTCGGGTCTTGGGACGCGACGATCGAGGCGACGGGTGACTTCGCAGCGCTGCATGCCCGGACCGCGGTCCTCATGGGGTATTGGGAGATCCCCTACGCCGTCTCTGTCAACCTGTGCAAGGCGGCCATCGCGGTGACGCTCATGCGCATCACACAGAATAGGTACTACCTGTGGACGCTGTGGGGCATCTTGATCGCCGAGATCCTCATCACGTTGGTGTGTCTCATCACCCTCTTTGCCGTCTGCCACCCCGCCGGCGCGCAGTGGGACAGCTCCGTCGGGTACTGCTCGAGCTACCGGGCGATCCCGATCCTGAGTTATCCCTTCACGGTGGTAAACATCGTAACGGATTGGAGCTGCGCCATCATCCCGAGCTTGTTGCTGCGCAACCTGAACATGCCGCGGCGAGCAAAGATCTCGATTGGTGTCTTGCTCGCTCTTGGTGCCCTAGCTAGCGTGGGATCCATTGCTCGCGCACCATATCTCAAATACTATTTCGTTACAGAGGACCGACTATGTAAAGGGTGACCTTCCGTTCCTCTCATGCAACCTAGGCTGATGTGCGCCGTGCAACAGACTATTTCGGCTACACCGTCCTCTGGTCCGCCATCGAGAACGGGCTGGCTATTGTTGCGGCTTCGCTCCCGCCGGTCGGTAGGCTGTTCCCGTGCTGCGGGACCGCGTCGAAGTCCGCTTCGAAGAGTGGGAGCGGCGGTGCGATCCACACCATTGGGGGCACGCCGCTCCAAGTGTTGAAGAGACAGGGTGGAGGGTCGCAAGCGGAGACGACTGCTAGACCGTGGACCTATCTGGAAGACAGCGAGTCAACCAAGGAGTTGCGGGGACCCGACACAGGAAAGATATGACCGCCGTGTGAGACTAGCATGTTGTGATCGTAGCACTCAGGAAATGTTACTTCAGATGCGCTGCCGTAGAAAACCACCTGGGCAGTCAGAGTGTGCACAACGCACCATATGTCACAGTACCAAGTGGATCGGAGGACCCACTCTGTATGATGTCTATAAGAACCGGCGAAGCGCCGGCGATACTCTAGCTAGTCTCCCCCTCTTCTCTCCTCGTGCAACAACACGTCATTCTCACCGAACCTCAAGCTCCCCTAGCCGTGCCGTGACACCATAAGCCCGCGGGCCGGCTCTTATATTACCACTCCCACTTGGAAATCCCGCGCATCGCGCTCAAATCGCGGACGTCTTCTTTCTGGAGTGTGAAAGCACCGGGGAACTGTCTAGTCCCATTCTTTGTAATCCATTGGAAGGGATTGGTGGCTGAACATAGCACATTTGGCTGACATACCATGGTGAAGGCAACGACACCCTACAGTTTCTCGTCTTGGCTCGAAGGTTGCCTCGACCTGGACTCGCACGACTGCTTCCGTACCTCATCTATATACATAATATCTTCAGATACTGGGCCCATCGGCCGGTCCTGGTCGGGAAGAAGACCAGCCAACACTGACACGAGTGACGTGACTACCCAGGGGACATCCAACGGGCTGTAACATAATCTCCCCAACAGACAAACAAACAAACAAGACACACTCAATAAAGCAGCTCAAGGAGTGCTGAACCCATCCGTTTGACCGTTATACAGTATTCGTCTGTGGGTGTATTTATACTTTCGATGGTCTGCC
Organism: Dendrostoma leiphaemia; assembly: GCA_026120015.1. Lineage (NCBI taxonomy): Eukaryota > Fungi > Ascomycota > Sordariomycetes > Diaporthales > Erythrogloeaceae > Dendrostoma > Dendrostoma leiphaemia. Next base: position 137,875 of record JALRMF010000084.1, read on the forward strand.
TCATGCTTACTACATGTCCGGCAAACACAAGCTGCATCGTTCTGATCGACCCCTTTCTTCGCTATCAGGACAATCCCTTTGTCTCCTCTGCCAATATTCGCTTGCCGACTCTCGGGGAGCCTCTCACACAACAACAACAGACGAATATTCTGGGACGTTAATAGCGGACACCATGGAATCACCAGAAACTGCCCCCTACACCAACTTCTTCACCCCTGAGAATGCAGCCTTGAATGCGAAGTTTCCTTATCGACCGCTAGACGAGAATTATGAAGAAATCCGACGTCTCGAAATAGATATTTCTGGTCGCACTCGCCACAAGATAGTCCACGTAGTACCTTTGGGAGCTGCGGGCATGTATTCTGCGGTACCTTAACATTCCGGAAACCCCAAAGAGACTGTGCCTGTATGGATTGATGATGTTGGGATGAACATATTTGCCAATCTCGAAAGGGGAATCGACGCTGCCGCCAGCTTATGGAAGAAGAAGTCTCCAAGCCAGCCATTGCGACTCTGGGTTCGTCAAATTTGCATCAACCAGAGCGACGTGAAGGAGAAGTCACAGCAGGTCAACTTCATGCGGGAAATTTATCGACGGGCTACGTTTGTGTTTGTGTCGATGCCGATACGTCGAGACATTCTGCCTTTAAGTGGCTCTCTGGTCTCATATCTGCCAGTGCAAAGCGATACGGGTCGGAGCCCAGCATGCTCTACCATAACATACCACCTGAAGATGATTCCCCGCATGAACTACAGGTGGGAACTTGATGAGCACCTTGCTTTGATTCTGTCGGAGCGACTTTCAACGACCTAGAAGCTTGAAACGCATCATGTTTGGCCGACTACCTAGGTAGTCTTGTACTTGCCAGTGGGGGGCTCCAGTCCATTTGCCGCACAGTATTTCGTTGACTTCTTTCATCATAAAACTGTCCGCCAACACTTTTTGTGCATGTGAAATCTCTCCGGAATCGCTGCACATTGGAGGGCGATCCCCATTCTGTTGTTGCCTTCGATACTCTGGCGACTTCATGGACATGTGGTCCGGTAGTGGAATGCCAAGTCTGCCAAAGATAACATATTGCTCCAAAAACGATTTTGAGAGGGCGTCATGCAGTTGACACTGTCGGTGCTCATCAAGATTGTTGAATTCGGTCCTGATATCCTCCTTCTCCTCCCGTTTCAGGAAATCAGGTCCAAGGAGGGCCTCTATGTTCCTTGCTCTGAGAGAAACAAGGTATCTGAAGATGTCATAACCACCATAGCTTTCAAAATATGGGTCTTCTCTGTAGTCGATGTGCCCATAGTCTCTGGCTTTCCACCCAGCGGCATTGTGTCTTGGGCACTTTCCAGGTCTCAGAAACGACATCTCCTCAACGAAACGGGATGGTGTTGATCTCCACAGTACGCATCGGCAACATAGATAACGAAAGACGAAATTGAAAGCCGGTTCCCACTTGATCATCATCCGATGGCAGATCAGGTCGATGGGTGGGTCGTTTCTTAGCTTCTGAATAGCCTTCGCACGCTCTGGGTCACATTTCTTTGGCGGAGGAGAGGAAGTTGCCTTGAGATCTCGCAATAGATCAGATCCACCGAATTCGACGATATCATGCGGTTCATAATCAAAATAGTCTGGCTCTACATTTTTGTATTTCAGACCACATGATGCACTGTGCTGACCATTAGCGTCCTCAGTCCCAGAAGTAGGAGTCGACGTGGAGTGTTGGTACTACCATTCCATGAAGTTCAACCCATGTTGCGGTTTCCCGCGTCGCGGTTTGAGGCACCGGACACATTTTCCCGGCCTAAAACCAAACATCGTGCCCATGACGAAGACCACTTTGATGCATTTATCCTGGCGGACAGTCAATCCCCACGTCTCTCTCTCCAGGAAGGCAGTTTCATCCCAATTCATGAGTTGAATGTGACCTTCCTGCATTTGGATTCGACCTGGAAGGTTTTTGAATTTGATGAATAGTGTGGTCATAAAGGCCTAATACAAAATTAGTTAGTTAAGCGTACATCGCTTGGAAGAGTGAAGACGTAGAGCATTGTGTGGGTACGCACCTCTGGGTCAACACAGAGATCTAAGGGAAGCAGAAAGGGCGTTTTGCTAAGACCATCGTCAACTCGAACGTGATCACTCGGCTTTCCAGTCTCCCACGTATGGCCCAATTCGTGAGGCAGGGAATTGCTCAGCCTATCAAGCTTTTTCTCAATGACCTTTACAGTTGCCTCTGTTTCATTGAGCTTTATTGTCTGCTGAGCGTTCGCCATAAATTGCTGAGCGAACATCCATCTACGCAAGACATAGTTGTCAGCACAGATAGCGAGGGTTCTCAGGCACTCTGAATAAGCGTCCTAATAGCTGATGTGTCACTTACCGCTGGGTCTCCTCTTGAAGCATTTGAAGCTGCTTGTGTAACTCACAAACCCGGCTTTGTTTTGCAAGGCACAATAGACCCTTTTCGAGACTGGCCAGTTTCCTGTTGCCATCCTTGACCTTGAGTGTCTCTAGGCATTCCAGAAGCTCTTCTGCTACCTGAGCGCATTTCCCGATGATGACCGTTAGCTCAGAGTTGTAACCGGAGGCGACAGCCAGAGCTTTCGATTCCATGAGGATATCCCTGCGGCGTTTTGCTCCGTTCGCCACGTCCTCTAGAGTTTCGACTTGGGCTGAGCAACCGCGGCTTGTGGGGCGGCCGCTGACTAAGCGGGACGGGAGGACTTACATAGCTAAATGTGGACCAATGATGCGTCCACCAGTTTTACTACTATAGCAACATCAGAGTCCGTACCCCCCCCCCCACCCTTCGTTTTCTCTTTATTAGTGACTATAGAAGATTATTGACTATCGTTGTTTATTTTAGATATTTATCTTTATCTGGCAGTTTGTATAGGGACAACTTTTGCCTTGCTGCAATCTTTTAATTTATAGTTAAAACTTAGCATTGATTAACGCAATGCTTAACGCAAGCCTTTAAGCCGTTAGCAAGCATTATACTTAAAACTATTAGCAAAACTGCGCGCGCAGCCCTTTATATTAAGATTTTATTAATTTAATATTCTTTATTTCTCCTTTAATATATTACTTTTAAAAGAATTTAACTTATTGATAGTATAGCGTTGTAGTAGCTTTAAATAATCTAGGCTTAACTGCTTTAGATACTTTTGCTATATAGTTTATAATTATTAATAACAATTGTGGAGCATTGGGAAAAAATAAGCAAGTATTACAAAAATAAATAATAAACGCTTATGCTTTTTTTGCTAATTAACTAATACCTCTAAGTATTAGTATATGCTGATAGGCTAGATTTAAACTATACCTAAGGACTGATATAGCTATTGTTACTAATATTTTCTTTAATATTACAATAATAACGCTTTATAAGCATTAATAATCTATTATAATTTAAAAAGGCCTTTAAAAGATAAAGTTATTTTATTAAATCCTTTGGTATGGTTTATATTAATGGAATACTAATACTGCAACTAAATCTATTAAATATATTATCTTTATCTAATAAAAAAGTGCCGGTCTCGTCTACCCTAGCGCTTAAAATAAAGATATTTAACAAAGAGCTATTAATATCACTGCTTATTATACTTTATTATTAGCAATTATTAACAATAGGGTTTATATATACGTTTTTAGGCCTTTTTTGCAAGGATTTTAATGATTATATTAAGGACGTTAAGATTGCGGCTTTTTCTTTTATAAGCGACAAAGATATGCGAAAGAGAATTTAAAAGTTATACTTTTAAATTAAGCTAAGACTTAAGGCTCTTAAGTAGTATTAGAAACTATTTACCAAGGCTAAAGATTAGGATAAGATAATTATTACATTTAAGAAATATTTTAAGCTGCGTTGTGCAGATTGAAATTATAGTTTTAAGGCATAGGTAAGCGCTTTTAATTGCTAGCTAAGCAAAATGATTATAGACTATATTAAATAAGCAATAGAGCTTAGTAACTAATGTAGCAATTCCCTTAAAATGGAACTATAGAATAGATTTCTAGCTTACCTGACTAATAACAATTATAGCAAGGATGTTTCGCTGTAATATTAAGTTTTAAACTAGCTTGATTATAAGAGATTATTTAACAACGATAGATTATATAGAAAAGAGGCAACCTTTAAGAAGATTTATAAGACGCTTATAGCTGCAATAATCGTTTTAGAAAAAGATAATAATCCTTTTTTTGAAAATTTGGACGTTAATATACCTATAGTCTTTGGGCAATCTATGTCTAAAAAGGTCTTTATAGAGGCCATAAATACATTAAAACTATTATAAAAATAAATATTATTAAAGATGACCCCTATGTTGAATATTTTTGTTTATTACGCTGATTTATACTTTTATATTAATTAATGCCTTTAATTACCATATATGCTTATTGGTAACGATTATTAATTAATAAGCACTATGCATTTATATGCACCTTAAGGCAGAATACTTTAAAATTAGGGTATATATTATTAGAGATGCCTTAGTAGAGGCAGACGCTTTTTTTTTTGTTTGTTTTTATATGCTTTAACTATGGTTATAATAAATATGGCTCTTGGGATTATATGCATCTGCGTTAATTATAGGCTAAGATAAGAGAGATTAAGTTATATATTAATATTGGAAAGCTAGTTTTAAAATATTTAAAACTATTAGCTTTAATAGCGACTGGTTAGTTATATTTGGCTAATATTGTAAAATTAAAGATAAAACTTATAAGATTAAATGCATAGTTTAAATAATAGGCTAATTAGCGTAATGTTACAATGTGAAAGATAAAATATAAATATAATAACGCTGATTAAAAAGCTTTGTTTAACTTTATCTTATTTTAAAGCAATATAGTGCTAGCAATGGCGGAAGAAAAGAAGCAGCGCTAGATTAGCAACTCTTTTTAGCTTAGCAGCGTTAATATAAATAATTAAGCATAGTTATTATTTTTAATAATGCTTTAAAATTTAGCGCTTATTAATAATAATTAGAGATAATTATAGTTTAGCGCTGCGCTATTTTAAATAAGATTGCTATACTTAGGTGCAGTAACTCTTAAAGTGAATATTTTTTTTAAGAAAGATTGCTTAAAGATAAAAGAAAGATTAACCTAATTATATAAAGCTATATAAAACTAATTTAGCGGGAAAAAGCTTAGAATAATGCTTATTAAGGTATTAATTAATAAACTTAAGAAAAGATTTAATTTATAGAAAACTTTAAAGCAGTGTTATTTAAAAATTAATTTACTTTAATTATATAATATATACTTTAGAGCATGCTGATAATATATTTAGTTATATATTATCTCTTTTAATCAGAAATTATTAAAAATGAAAAAAGGAACTAAGAAATAAGCGAGAGGAATTATATTGGCTTATATCTATAAAGTAAAATTAACGATGATAGCTATGGCTAAAGTTAAGGATTGTGCTTTTTTAATAGCAATAAAGATATACTTGGGATATATTTAGGTAAATATATTTATTAGGCATATTAAAAAGTGCTTTATTAACAATAGATCTTTTATTAAATTAATTAGTATAGATTTAGTTTAATAAATAAGCGTAAAGATAGTAGATGTTAAGCTACTATTAAAACTTACTATAGCTAATAATAGCAGATTATCTCTTCTTTATTACGTTTTAATTTTATTAATTATTAAGCCTATTATTTTGATTATTTATGCATATGTAACCTTGGAATGTTTTTTATATAATCTATTACTAAGTTAAAATTAGCTTTATCAATATACTGCTATTAATAATTATAAAGATAGTATACTTTTATTTACTAAAGTTAGCAAGCATTGCATTAAAGTAAAGGTAGAATTACTATAGAAGCTATTATTAGCAAACGTTTTATTAGCGTATATAGAGAAGACAAAGCATATACTTTGGGTTAAAAGCGTGGATAGGAGTGTGTTATTAATAATAAGCATCGACGAATCTAATTTAGAGGATTGGAAAGATAATAGAGAAGATTTCAACGCTAAGGGTGATATTAAGGCTAATAACGTCGTTAATGATATTAATAAGATTTTTAACTATTTAGAATATATAAAGATAAAGGGATAGCTCTTAAACTAATTAGAACCTTTTATTTAGAGGAGGAGGTTTATAATAGGTATGTTTTAAAGGTATAAGTTATAAAACGTATATATTTTTAAACTAGCGACAATTACATTAATAGCCTTTATACTATTATTATATAGCCTGCCTTTTTATTATTATTATTAATTGCTAATAATAGCAGAGGATTAAAAGTTATTATAGCAAAATAATAACTATTACTTATTATCTTTAACCTTATAAAGGGGCTTTTTTTAAATGATTACTTAAATATTATTAATTAATTATTAAAGTTAAACTTATAAATTGCTAAAGACTAGTTATTGTTTTGCTTGTTATTAAAGGAACTAAGTATTTTTATACTATCGCTAATATTTATTTGCATATTTATATTTAATTGCAATAGCTAGACTAATTTAGAATTAGATAACATTAATAATGATATTATAGCACTAAATGCTTTTTTTAGTAACAAGGACTAAGAAGCTTTTAGGCGTTGTTTATTAACCACTATTTTTAATAATTATTAACTACTATTTGCCAGCAGAGTTTATGCAATAATAGCTATATTTGCTTTTAGCGTTAACACTAAGATATATATACTAATAATTTAAAACTTTACATTTAGCTGCAATATTAATAAAAGGCTATAATAACATTTATTAAGCAATGAATTATAAAAGGTGATTAATGATTGGTTTGGAAAGAGTAGTATATTAGCTAGAGATATATATAAAATAAAGGATTAACTTAAAAAAGCTAAGCAATTAGCTTATATATAGAGAGATACTTTTATATTTTTAGTTAAAAATGTAAAAGTAACTAACTTAGTTACTTATTTTATTAAATTAAAACTTAACTATTGGCTGTTTTGTTTAAAATAACCTAGGTACTTAGCAGACAAAGTTGTCTTTGTAGGACGTTTAATGCTATAGCTTAAAAAAGCTGGGTTTTGTAAACTGAGTATATTAGAATAGAGAGCATACGCTAGGTTTCTACTTAAGAAAAATAGCAATCATAGATTTATTTATAATTATATCTTGGTAAATAACTATATTAAAAAACTATAATAGCTGACTTATTTAAAGGATAAAGTCTTTGATATTTTGCTATAAAGCAAATATAATATTTTCTTTTAAAGTAATGCAGCTAATAGATATTAGAGAGTAAGGGTAACATTAGGAGACAAATATAAGATGGCGTTTATTGCTTTTAATATATAGTATTTTATAAAGAGGATGCTTTAGAGAATGACTGGATTTAGTTATATATATTATGTATTGGGAGATTTAGCTTTTGGAAAATGGCTTATATTATTATTAGCTACTGTTAACAATGATTATTACTTATTAAAATAAACCTAAAGGCTTTTATTGCTAATATTATTTAGGTATTATATAAAATAAGATGTAGCTTTTAACGTTTATATTAATGATTATAATGTATTAGCAAAAGGATGGCAATTAATATTTAACTTTTTATACTGCTAATATTTTTTGCGTTTAGAGTTTGCTAAGATTTTATTGTTACCTGCAAAAACTATCCTTTTTAGTAGTAAAATTTATACCCTAGGGTTTAAGTTGCTGCAAGGGCATATTTAACCCTTGGCTAAATATTAATTTTAATTTAAAAGGTAATTATAATTAGAGAATTATTTAAAGTTGATAAAGGAATTAGAAGAGTTTCTTTATTTAGTATTATATTTGCAATAGTTTATTTTAAAATATGCAACACAAGTGGTGATTTTAAAAATTGTATATTTGGAAAAGGTAAATAAAATTACGTTAATTAAAAAAGTATTAAAGTAGAAATAGTAGGCTTTGAAATCATTTAAGTAGACAAGTGAATATGCGGATGCTTTTTTATATATTTATTAATAAGTTTAGTTATAGGTAATAATAGCCTTTAATTATTATCAGCAGTTTTATTTTAATATAAATATATTTGATATTGCATTGGATAGTATTTTGTTTTAAATAAAAGATTAGTTTATTAAAATTAAGATTATAGATAAGTTAATAATAAGTGTTAAGATTTTAACGTTTTTGTTATTTTAGCTAGAGGACGCTGAGATAAGATATTTAGTAGGAGAAAAAGAAGCGATGGCTATAATTAAATGTTTAAAAGAAGTAAGACTATAAGTAATTAAATTACTTTGGTTTACTATTGTATATATAGACTATTTAAATCTTATATTAGCTTTTATAATACTAATAATTTTAATAAGATAAATTGCACAATAGGTTAATGAATTAAATATATTTGATCTAAAGATTATGTATTAATTTAATACTATATAGATAATAGGCATTATAAATAGTTTATTAAAACTTTTTAATTTAATTGTTGAGTTATTAAAGGTTAACATTGGTAGTAGATAATTATTAACGATTTTTATTTATTTAGCACAATCAATGATTAAGGATACTTAAATTAGAACTTTTTTTTCATTTAACATTGTTAATAAAAGACAACTATTGCCTTTAGGCATCCTTTTAAAGATAATGTATATTAATGGGTTAAGATGGTATAAGAGTATACTATATTTCTTTTTTAATAGAAAAAAGATGATCGCTAATAAGTCTACATTGTTAAAGAGGAGAATTAAATGAAATGCATTATATTTTTGCTTATAAAACAAGGTTTTATTAAAAAGGGAAGATAATAATGTCTACTTAGTATATATTATATAAAAAAAAGTCTTTGCAGTATTAAGATGGGCATATAACCTTTATAGCTATTTTGCTATTATTTTAACTATGCATTAGTTGCATAGTATAGTTTAGTAGCCAATATAATATGCTAATATTAAGAAATATATTAGATTATGTTTATTATACGCAGTGGTAAGCGCTGCTTATTTAACTTATATAAACCTTATTTTAATTATAGCTTTAAAACTATAGGACTTTGTTAGAATGGATTTTATTAGATAAGTTAACTTGCTTGGTAATAATAGTTATATATACTTATACTTTATTTAAGATTACTTTTTAAGGTTTTTAATTATATAGCTAATAAGATAGCCGTTATTTAGCATTATGCAGGATATATAAGGTTTAATAATTAGCATTTTAGGCTATTTTAAGAAAATTTATAGCAATAATGCTAGATACTTTATTAGCTTACTAATAATATTATTTTTTAAGAAAGAAGGTATATAAATATTAAATACATTAGTGTACCATGCTTTATTAGTAGGCATAATTAAACAATTAGTAAGATTAATTAAGGAGGCATTAAAGAAGTAGGCTTACAAAAAAAGATATAAAAACTTTGACAAATAACTATATAAAATACTTTAAATAATTGCTAACATTAATAACTAGTTAAGGAAAAATATGATTTATATTTTAGTTAACATTATATTAAAGTAGCTAGTTTGCTTATTAACAATTAACAAAGATAGTAATACATTATTAAAGATTAATAAATCTATTATAACAGATGCTTTTAATATAGCTAATATATTTAAAAACAACTTAAAGCTTACTTTTAAAAACTAACAAAAGAAAATGAAAAAAAAGGTTGTTAATAAATATATTGCGAGAGTTATAGACGCTATACCTAATAGCAACGCTTTATTTAAAGTTAAATAATAGGTATAGAAGTTTGTTGCTAAAATAAGAGATATTAAAGTTAAACGTTTTAATATAATATAATATTTGAACAATTGCGATAATATAAGGGTAAACGTTTTTAAACTATAATAAATTAGATTATAAAAGGTGATAGGCATTGTATTTTTTGTTATAGTGCAAATTTATAACCTAACTATTAGAAAAAGGCAATAGAAAGTTTATATAATAAAGTTAAAGCTATATATAAGAAAACTAGACTATTTTACGCTATTAAACATTAGCAACAATAGATAAGCTAAAAAAAAAGTAATTTTCATTAGGGGAAAAAATAATGCTAAAAGCACGCAGGATTTTAACAACAATAATATATTTAACGGCTAAGAAGCGATCAACCTAGCAGAATATTTATCTAAATACTTATAGCAGGTTGTTAGTGTTTTTAATTACTATAAAACTAATTTAATTATCTGCTTAAGTTATTGTTTAATTTTTTCTAAGCGCTGCTCTTGCTTAATTTTGATTTAAAGGACTGCTTTGGTAAAATTGCAAAGGCTATAACTAGCTTAAAAGTTTTTTTTTTTCTCTCTTGCCTTTTTACCTTTTTTGCTTTCTTTTTCTTTTTTATATATATTATTTTTAATAAATCTCTGCTGCCTTTTTATGCCTTTACCTTTACTTTAACTATTGTAAATAATTGCTTATAGCCAACAATAATTAATAATAAGCTTACTTTAAAGCGCAAAGAGCTATATTAGAGATTTTTAATATAAGATTGCTTTTATATCTTCTCTTAATACTTTTATTTGCTAACTTTTCTCATTATAGCAACTTTGGATTAAGTAATATAATAAAACCTTAATTGCTTAATGCACTTAATTATTTAACGCTAACTGCAAACTAATTAAGTTATTTTAAGATAATTTTACTTTACCATATGATACTGTTTCTAATTATTAACTATAATTAATTAATATAATGGCTAATAATCAACGCATTGCTTGATTTAAGCGTTGGTAACTATATAAGATTATGCAAGAAAACTAAGATGTTTTTAATTAGTATTAGACTATACTATAGTTATTTAGCTATCTATAGGGATAGATTTGCGAAAAGAGGGATAGTGAGGATTAGACTGCCTAGGATTTAGACTACGTTGCCTAAATTTTTAAATAAATAGAAAAAGTAGGCCTGCTTATTTTATTAGTTAAGAAGCGCTATGTTACTATTTTAATAAACGTTAACCTTAAAAACTTTAGCGAGAAGGAATATAATAAAGTGTAGATAGCTGACGTATATAATGCTATTGTAAAATAATAGGAGAAGATTTAAAAAAAGACCTAGGTTATAGAGCTAATATAATGGAACAACTACAATGAGAAAGAGCTAATTAACTTTAATTACTTATCGTTAGTAATTAAAAACAATGATATTTAATAATATATAAACGTTGTGGTTTATTATGATTATTTTACCTTAACTCTAGTTTATAAGGCTTTTTTAAGACCGCAAAACCCTATTACTAGTATAGTTATTCCTTTATGCATGAATCTGGGATCTAATATTTATTAGGCAGCTATTTTTTTTTTCAACGGCGACTAGCTATACTTAATTTTTCTTTTTAGACTTTTCTAGCATATTTGCACAAACCTTCATTTAAAGGCTATGGCTTTTAACATTAAGGGATAGAAATCCTAAATTTTAGCTTTAATGCTTGTAATAGTGCATTAAACCATTGAAAATATAATTATAAAGACTGACCCCTAATATAAACCGTTGGCTTTAAAGTGCTTTAAGCAAGTAAAGGCTGCTATTAAAAATACTAATATATTTATTTATGCTTGCAACGTTTTATAATACTTTGCAAATGCTTATTAATAGATAGATAAGGGCGGAGTATATATATTTTTATATAAGCACTTTATTAAATTAGGCCTAGTAGACAAAGATAGCTAGAGAGTAATTAATTATGCATTTAGCTAAGGCAACGTTTAAGCAATAATAATATTTAATAATTATAGGCAAGCAATAAAAATAATTACTTATGCCCTTTTGCTTTAATGCAAAGTTAACTTAAAACTTTAAAAGCGTTTTAAAAATATAGCTAATAGGAAGAAATTTGCAGCTAGAAACATTTTTATACAAATTAGTATAGACGCTGCAGGTTGCTATGTATATTATTATTATTATAATATATTTATTGGCAATATAAATTAGCTTAAGGCGATGCTTGGCTAAATTAAGTCTTTGGAATTATAGGCTAAGTAGGCAGGGAATATTAGTAGCAAAAACGCTAAAGACTTTGTTTACTTTAATAACTAAGCATTTAACAACAAAGGGCACTTAATATAATTATTACAACTTACTAATTATTATTTTATATTATTACTTATTATTATACTTTATTACCAACTATTGCAAATTATAGCTAAGGTTACTTTATATCTGCAGCTTGTTATTTTCTTTTTTTTTGCTTGCAATAATATTAGTTTATAACCTTTTTACCTTTTTTTATTAATATTATTATATATAGTATTATTGTTATTAGCGATTATTAATTATAGTTTTTAATAGAGAGCTGCAGAGTTATAAGGGTTTATTATAAGAACGTTGAAAAAGATATATAAGCGGTATTTTTATTTGATTGCTTGGCAGATGATTTTTTTTTTTGGATGGCTAGAATGGCGGCTTTGGGGTTTTAGCTATAAGAGAATTGGTCGGAGATATAAGGCGGCCGCTAATTAAGCGGGACGGAAGAATTTACATAGCTAAATGTAAACTAATAATGCATTCACTAATTTTACTACTATAGCAACATTAGAGTCTGTACCCCCCCCCCCACCCTTTGTTTTCTCCCTATCAGTAACCATAAAAGATCGTTGACTATCGTTGCCTGTTTTGGATACCTATCTTCAGGCTCGAGCGGTATATTTGTGTACTTTGAGAGAATAGCTTAAGAGAGGCGTTTACGAATGCCAAGACAGTTCCGGCCAGACCGAAAGCTGTGACGGGATCCATTTTCTATGGTAATCTGACAAGAATGCTGAACTCGTGTGCTGAAATTGACAATTGTCTAAAACAGCTTGAAACCCACGAAATTGATGGGTCATGAGAGCTTTTTGCAGCTGCTGGCGGCTGAGGCTCTGTAGCCCACAGCCCCCGGAGGTGTGTCAACTGCAGCTTTCTGCATGCAGATTGCATGGACGTGTCGATCTGCGACTGGCCAGAGAAACGTCACAGCCACCCTTTAGGGCTCAGAGTGCGAATTCGTAACCATAGCTGTAGGTTCATAGCTGGAAGGAAGGACCGGGCCTACGTTTGTCCGATTGGAGGACCGGTCCGCCGCGGACCAGCGCTAGCCGGCCACAGCTAATGCAGAACAAAGGAGGATATAAGCCACCTTCCATAGCCTCGTTCCCCAACGTAAATAGCCTCTCTTCCTTTTAATAACCACTAATAAATAAATATATTTGCATAACCTAATAATGCATTATTTAACTAAATAAAACCCTACTAATACTAATTAATAATTAAATTAGTTAACTATAAACAGCAAAGTAAAAGAAATAATTTATTTTTAAAGTAGTTTACTAATAACAACGCCGTTAAGATCTTATAAAAAAAGATACTATGCTAATTCTTATAACTAGCTTTTATTTATATATTACACTTACTAAGCATTCTTAACGCAAAATAATATCGCAAATAGTTTTATAACTCTTTTAATAACTATACTTAGCAATATATATATTATTATTATATTATGCTTTAAAAACTAATTCTTTTTATAATAATAATAACCTTCTTAAATCCTATAATCTTTCCCTATTATATAGTTAAAACATATTTGTTAAAACTTAAAAAATTATACTTTATTACCTTAGCAATTACTCTACTATTTACTTATTTATACAAAAACCCCTTTAAAAGTAAATAAAATATATAAGCTAAGTTTTTTTAGCATTACTTTCTTTTGCATAGTTTTATTTTATACCCTTTAGCAACAATCTACTAACATATTAAACCCCTTTTTAACTAATTAACAATAATTTCTTTTACTTTTTTATATAATTATTAATAATAGCAAATAATAAAGAGTTTACCTAAGGGTTAATCTCTATCTCTAACGACTTTATATATAAAAACCTTATAAAAAAAGCTAAATTAATAAGATTAATTAGTTTATTATTAACCTAACTCTTTAGTTTACCCTTTTTATAATAAATTTAACTAATATATACCTAATAACCTTAGTCGCAAAAGTAATATGCAATTATATTACTAAAAAGCTCTATAATAATAACCTCTTTTATACCTTTTAAAAAAAATTTAATAAGTAAACTAAAGAGATATTTAATATAGTTAATATAAGTTTCTATTAAAAATTAAAAAGACTTCTTTGCAAATAAAAAATCTATATTAAAAAAAAAAGAGTAAAATAAAATAGCAGTTTATAGCCCTTTTTGCAATAGAAAACTTATCTTTTTAAGATAAAAAAAAGCTTAAGGCAACTATTTTTAACCTTAGCACCTACTTACTATTGCAATTATTTAAAGTAGCAAAAGCCCCCTTAATAAAATTTGTTAAAGAGGCAATAAGATTATAATAACAACCTCCTTTTCTACTAAACCAACTTTCTCCTTTTCCCCCTTAATTAAATTAATTTACTTTTTAAACTTATAATTACCTTTTTTAACCAAAATAGCTTCTTTATTTTAACTAAGCAACTATATTACTATCTATATAAGAGAAACAAAACACTAGGGAATATAATAAACTAATATATTAATGCAAATCTTTTAACCTGCTTAAAAAACCTATTTATATACATATATAACAAAATTAATTATACTTAGCAACAGATGCACCCTTACTTTAAACCCCTCTCTTAAAGTATAACCTATATAAAACTCTTCCTCTTTATCCTACTAAAAATAACCTAATTAACTTTAATTTATTTTCTTTTTTTATAAAGATATAAAACTGCAAAAAAGCATATATAGGTAGACTATACAATTTATTAGATAACAAAATATAGATTTTCTTTAGCATTTATTAATATATAAGTATTGCTGCTAAGTAATTTCACATTATTTTTCCTTATATTTTTATAAGTTAGGCTAAAACCTACTATATTTACTATATTAAGTAGTAAAATAGCTTTATAATAGCATATTAAAAGATTAAAAAGCACTTTAATATAAAAGTAAATTATTATTACTATTATATTAACTAAACTTTTATAACATTTACTAAAATAAAGCTGCAGCTACTTAAGAAAAGCCTTTATAAAATGCTTTAAACTTTGTTTAATAAACTATAGCTATGCTAACGCGCCTTTAGCCCTAATTTTAAGGGTAAGAGAACTCTAAAGACTATAGTAATCTAAGCATACTATAAGGTACATAAACTATTGGTAAGTCAATCTCTGTATACAAAGAGGTCTAAATAGGGGGTGAAAACGAGTGTATTTGCTGTTGTTGTTAATGATAATGTCTAGCAGAAGGAACGGAAGGGAAACTATCGTTGTATGCTAAAGGGATTAAGCGTACACGCGTATAGTCCCTTCCAATTGCCGTTGGGCCAAATTGGCCCAACTAGCCATTTAGCTAGCTAGTTTCTTTTAGTAGCCATATGCCTCCAGTCCAAGGCAGACTAGGCTATTGCTATAGCTATTAACCTACACTAGCAGTTTTTTATATTAGCTTGTAACCCTTTGTTATATGCTTTAAAAGATTAGTTTAAAACTTAAGCTATAAGCAACTAATTGCTTAAATAGAAAAGAAATAAGTAATAATTATATTATATAAAGGAAATATACTTATTGCTTAGTTTATAAGCCTCTAAATAAAACCCTTTACTTATATTGTTAACTTATTATTGTTAACTAGGCGTTTTAACGCTTTATTTAGTATAGCCTTTGTTATAGCATTGGCGGGATTATTATTGCTATTAACCTATTATACCTTTATAATCTTGCGCTATTTATATAATTAATGTAAAGCTATTATATTAATTATCAGCTTTTTTTCCCTAGTTATACTTAATTTAACTAGGCACTTATATAAAGAATATAAGTTTATATAAATAACTAAAAGCATTGTAGAAAAGCTAAGTTTATTAGTTATTAAACAAAGCATTATTTTTATTAAGAGACTAATATTAAAAGCATTAATAGTTTTATAAATCTTTAACGCTAAAAAGCTCTAAATAACCCTTTTGCACTTAGTAAAACTTTAGTGTATAAGGTTTCCTATTAACGTAAATTAACCATTAGTATTAATCTTATTTCTAATCGCTAGAATAAACCTAATCTAAAAGCTTAAATCTTTATTACTAGCTAAAGAGCTATTGGCAAATGTAAAAAGCTTAGCTGTTGCTAAATTAAAGGGGATATATTATAACCCTCTTAATAAGTTACTAAGTTGCTATTATAAACAACTATTAAGCTTTATATAATCGCCTTTATTAAGGTTTTAAATTTAGGCAGCAATAAATAAGTTAAAAAAAGCCTTTAATTAGCAAATTAAGGCAATATAAGCACTATAGGCGCATTGCTCTATATATTATTAAGCCTAGTTAGCTAACTTAGGATTAATAAAAATAATCTTAGTGCCTTAACTCTTTTACTTTAAATCTAGCTTAGCTCTGTTTATTATTAATGTAGCATTATTAAAATCTAAAGTAGTATTAAAGGAAAAAAAGGTCTTAGGCTTAGCCTTAAACTAGGCCTTTTGCAACTTTTAATCTTTTAGTGCTAAAAAAGCTAATATAACTAAGATAAAAGTATTATTAATTTGCATATTAACAAAGCTAAAAGTCTTTAAAGGTTTATTAGTAATTAAAAGGCATAGGTTATAGGTTAAGGTTAATATATTAAGCTTTTCTTAGTAGTAGCCTTAATATGTAGCAAACTAGTAAACGCCTGCTTTAGCAATGCTGTAAAGTAGTTTAATTATCTTAATAATAATATTTTAAAAATATTTGGTTTATAAAGCAGCTAAAATAGCAGCTAGTATAGTATATATAAGTTTAGTTTGTGACTATAGGTATGCCTGGGTAATATTATATAATAATAGCATTATGCCGCCTTGCAATAATAACAGCGCAAGGGCTAAAATCAACTGTTAGCTAGCATATTAAATTATAGAAAACTATGTTAGAATAAATGCTTTTATTTTGTTATTGTAGCTTTATATAATTAAGTATAATTTTTCATAAGGCTTAATAGTTTTGCCTTTAACTTTTTATACTATATAGGCTTTAAAGATATAGTGGCTATTATGCTTAGCTTTGTTATAGCGTTTAAAGTTAAAAATGCTATAGCTAACAAGGTTGTTTATCTTTTAAGCGTTAAACGCTTTAAACAGCTTGCTTAAGGTTGTTATAATGCTATTATTCCTTAACTTAATAGTAAAGTTATAATTGTTTTTTTTTTTCCTTATTAGAAAAGCGCTAGCTAGCTTATTCTTTAAGCTAGGAGATTGTTTCTTTTGCTTAGGCTTTATAGCAATTATAATTATATTGCTAATAGTATTAATGGCATTAGTAGCATTGTTAAAAGGCTAATAGTTTTTATTATTAGTTGCTAAGAAAAAAGGAGGAGCGTTGGTATTAGGGTTACAATAGGTGGTTGCTAGGGAAAGAAGAGGAATAGAGGTATTAAGGTTGCGATAGTAAGGTTAGAGGATGGTTGATCTAAAGGTAGTAGGCTTGTTGGGCATTTTAAGGGTAATATTGTAATTATTAACAGCTGCGATCTTATAAAGCCTCTGCTAGCTGTTCTTCTCTTGTTAAACTTATATTTTACTTTAAAGTAAAAGCTTAAGCATATTTATAATAAATAGTTTATTCTAAGTATTAAGGGCGCTTTTTACTTAGCGCTTAGCTGCTGCTTTATATAATGCCTTTATAGCCTTTTATACTGCTTTGGCTCTCTTAATAGTTAATGGCAATAAAGCTAAATTAGTTATTATATAAGGGTATGCGCTAAAAACAAAGAGGGTAAAAATAAGCTTATAGGGTTTAATAGTATCATTAACGGCTTTAAAGGCTATTTACAAGATTGCTTTATTAAACGTTGTATTGTAAAGCTTATTATATAAGATATTAAAGGCTTATTAAAGTAGAGTATAGTATTGTTTCAGCTTATTAATTAACTAGTAGGCTTTAATAAAAACTTATTTATATATAATTTTTATTAGCCTAGCTTTTAATCTAAACTTTATAAAGGCAAAATTAGTGTTAGCGTTGTATATAATTACGTTAAGAGGTCTTTGATAAATATTAATTTATAATAGGCGTAGGGCTTTCTAAGTGTTTTTAGCTGATAGAGATAAAAGAAAATGGCTGCTGTAGAAAGCTATTAAGGAGTCTAGAATGTAAAGAACGGGGCGACTTTTAAGATATATAACATTTGCGAGAATTTTGTAATTAAACTTATAATTATTTTTTAAGGTAAACTTAAAGCGCTAAGGGGCGTTGCTATGCAATTAGCAATAGTAACAAAACTTTTTAATTAACTATAGTATATTTTTATTAATATTATTATAATTAGCCTTTTTAAGCAGCTAGTAAAGTTGGTACATTGCTAGGTAGCTAAAGTGATAATAGAGGCGTTATAGCTTTGTTTTTGTAAGAAAGACGCCTGCTTATTTCTTTTTACTAAAAAAAACCCATAGATAGCCTTATTTGCATATAATAGGGATGATTTTGTTATTATAAATAAGTTAATTTGTTAGGTTATTAAATTAAATGCATAGGCAGTTTATATTTGCAAAGCAAAGTAAAAAGGGCATTAAAGCATTTAGCATATAAAAGTTAACGCGCCTAATTAAAGTGTTAACGGCAATAGTTCCAATTAAGTTTATTACTGATCCTTTGCTAAATTTAATTAAGGCTTATCCCACTATTGACTTATTAAGCTTAATAAAAGGGTTCTTTTGTTATAGAGCAAGGAATTGCTCTTTTTTAGCTATAAATACCCTTACAGCACTTATATTAGGTAATATGCCTTAGAATTATAGCTAAGTATAGCAATCTTTAATAAGAAATTATATAGCGTTTATATTAGAGCTATTAGCAAAATAAATATTATTGCTAGTAAGGCAGTATAAAAAGCCTTGGTTTACAAGCTAAGTAAAGGCTTTAGTTTTCTCTTTATAGTCCTCATCGTCGTTGTTAACCTCGTTTTCCAGCTATATTTAATCTGCTTTATCACCTTTATAACTTGCTAGGTACGTTTTAAAGCTATTAAGGTTATTGCTATTAAACTAGCAATTAGCAACAAATTAGTTATATAATTAATTGCATTTTTTTTAAAAGTATTTTATTAACTAATAATCTTCTTTGCTATATATATAACACTTTTTTTTCTAAGGCATATGTTGCTAAAGAGAGCAGTTATTATAGTAGTTGCTACTATGGCTTTAAAAGCTGTTATACAGATAAAAGCTGCTATAAAGGCTGCCGCAGAAGCCTTTACCTCTGCTATAGTTATTGCTATAGCAGTAGTTTAAATAATATTAATTATTTGCTTTGTTAGCAGTTAATTGCTATTATAAACTATAGGTAAGATAGGTTTTGATTAAGGAGCATAGGTTAGAAAATAGCTCCTTGTAGGTAATAGTAAGCTTAAAAAGAGTATATTTAAGTTTATATATTCTATAGTAAACTTTAATTACTATAGTCTTAAGTGCTTATTTGCTTATATAATCTAGTCTTAAAGTACATTGGCACAATTATAGCTTGTTAAGCAAAATCTCAAAGACTTTGTAAAGATTCCTTTTTTTATTCTGCTGCTTAATCTTGTTAAAGGTTGTTAAAGTTTAGTTTATATAATAGTAAAAGTGGTTGACTTTTATATTAAAATGCCGTTTAATTTTAATATAAGCTTTTATAAATGTATTAAAATAGGTGACATAGCTCTTATAAAATAGTTAAGCGCGGCTAGTTAAAATTCTTAGAAAAATAGCATAAAACTAGCTAAGCTTAATTTAAGTGTGTTAACAAAGACTAAAAAAAGTTTTAAGCTTATTATCTAGTAGGTTATATAGCTTACCTATATACTTTTAATCTAAGCTATATATCTTTGTAAAGCTAGTTAAGGTTTAAATGTTAATATAATTATTTAAGTATTTAAATAAAAGAAGGGTCTTATATAAGTTATACTGCTAGGGATTATAATAGTATATAAGCAGTTTTAATATTGGGAATAGAGTATTGTATAGTATATATAGATAGTTAAAGGGCAATAATCGCAGTTTTATTATATAGTTTACTAAAACTAATGCAAAGGGGCCTTATTTTAAAGGCAACCTTAAGGGGTTTTGTTGCAAGTGTAACTAAGAGAGCATCTTTAAAGGGTTTAGTTGCAGGCGTTATATAGTTTATTATATATATAATAGGGATAGCGGTTATAAAGGGTTTTATTATAGTTATAATAAAGGCAATAATAGCAAGGGGCTTTGTTGCAAACTATTTCCTAAAGCTTTTTTAACTTAGGAGTATATTAAGGGTTTTTTAATAGTTTATTATATACTGTTTAATTGTTTTTGCTAGGGTTTCTCTTAATAAATCTAAGGCTTTTGCTAAAGCGCTTTTTCTTATTATAGAAGTTAAAGAGGTTTTAGTGGCAAAATGCTTTATTGCCGTTTATAGGCATATAACCTTAGGTTAAGTTTTAGGTTTTAAAGCTTAACTAAATTCTACTTAAAAAGTTTCTTATAAGCAATAAGGGCTATTAAATATAGTTTGATAAAAGCGTTATTTTGCTTAGTGTAAACTTTATTTTAATAAAAGACTTGCTTAAGATTATAGCGCAGGTTAAAGAAGCTAGCATTAAATATATTAGCGGTTTACCTACTAAAACCTTTACAAAAGTAGTAGAAAAGGTTATTATTACACTATTTAGGGTAGATAGCAATTGCCCTAGCAACTATTATATTTAGGTATATTTAACTAGCGCTTAGCTATATCTTTTTATATTAAAGGTAGGCGTTAAGTAAGGGTTATATTGCTTAGAAGATTTTAGTTTTTGCTAAAAGATTGCTTAATATTAAAATAGGCTGCTAGGCATTATAAACTTAGTTAAATATTAGGGTTTTTGTTTCTTTGACTAAGGGGTTGTTTAAACTGCTGAGATTAGCTATATTAGTTTAATTTAAGTCGCTTAATTTAAGGGATAAGGATTCCTAGGATAAATATAGTATAGTGATAAGATGTAAAAGGTAAAAAGCAAGGGGGAAATTAGGTTATTATATATATATGTGTATGCTTGAAAATAAAGTAAAAATAAATGGAAAAAGGGTTAGAACGCAGTGTAAAATGCCTTAGGGTTGCTAATATATTTATTTATATATATGCTGTTAATGTTTTTATTGTATAGTAAAGATAGAAAAGATTGTAAGATCTTTATAGGGGCAAAAGCACTTAATAAAAAGGTCCGCTGGTTGGTTGCTTGCTGTTGTAACTTTGTAAAAGGTTTTAGTATTTTTGTATAGAATTAATTGTCTTTTTAAAAGTATAATATAATATTAGATAAGCTGTTAGCGTTTATAAAAAGATTTTAAAGTTATTTATATATTGTTCTGCGTTGCAAATGCATTAAAAAGGTTGCTAATAATAACTTTTGCTAAAGTTTTTTAGCTATCTTTAACAATTAAAGAAAATAGCCTTTTGCTAGTGATAATTTTACTAAACTTTCTTTGCAAGCTGTTTATTATTTTCTGCTAAAAGCATAAAGCTTATTATTATAAGTAGTATACCCCTTTTAGGAAACGTTACAGCGGTTTTCAAAGTAAGATTTGTTTCTTTTACCTTGCTGTCTATAGTTAACTATTTAACCACTAATCAGTGTTGGTAAGTTAATCTTTATATATGAAAAGGTTTAAATAAGGGGTAAAAATGAGTATATTTGCTGTTATTGTTAATAATAATGTTTAGCAAAAGAAACGAAAGGAAAACTATCGTTGTACGCCAAAGGGATTAGGCGTACACGCGTACGATCCCTTCCAATTGCCGTTGGGCCGAATCGGCCCGACTAGCCATTTGGCCAGCTGGTTCCTTCTGGTGGCTGTATGCCTCCGGTCCGAGGCAGACCGGGCTATTGCTATAGCTATCAACCTACACAAACTTAAGCATGCGTTTTTTAAACTAGCAAAAAAGTATAAGAAATTATTTTTAAACCTATATTTATTAGTTAAAACCTACCTTAATCATCTTTTTCTCTATTAAATAATTGCTAATAAACTAAATAAAAAGCTTTATAACTAATATTATTTAAACTGCTATTATAATAATAACCGCAGCTAAGGCTTTTTTTATAGTAAAAAAGGCTCTTATTTGCATAGTGGCTACTGCAGCGGCAACTATAGCAATAGCTGCAACTTTAGCAACCGCAACTATAGCAACTACAGTCAAAATAATTATTATAGCAATTAAAAGAAAAAGTATTATATTTATAGCAAAAAAGGTTGCTAGTTAACCAAACATTTAAATAACAAACGCTGCTAAGCAAAGGATTAATATATTGTTTAATGTAAGTTTATAAGTATATTAGTAAACAAGTTTGCAGCCTTTTTAGCAGATTATAAAGAATATAACCTTAACTAATAATAGCTATAAGGTAATAATAATTATAAAGATTTTAGTAAAGATAACAAAGATAGCGTTGCTATTATCTAATACTTTATAAACTAAGCGTTTTTATATTATATAATAAGTAATAATATCTTTAGCCTCTTTAAAGCAGATACTCTAGCTATACAATTCTTTATTAAGGACTGCTATTCTAAACTTTATTTTTAAGGCATTTTTTCTAATATAAATACTGCAAAAGTATTAACTATTAGCAAAAAGCAATGCATAGCTTTTTAACATAAAGACTTATCTTTTTAGATTAATAAGGCAGCCGCTAGCCAAGCTTTTATTAAATTTAATAAGAGATTAATAATAATATTAATTAGCATTATCTCTCTTTATACACCTATTAAAAAAATTACTTTCTATATTTTTAAAACCTTTATATTTTTCCTTCTCTGCCTTTCTAATATAAACTGTTTAAAAGTATATTTTAACAATATTATAAACAAGTTAATTAAAAGCAATAAAGCTTTTTTAATAGTTTATAAATAAAGCTACCCATAGTTTTTTTTAAATAAAATAAAACAAGCAAAAGCCTTTCTTTTAAAAGCTAAGTTACAATGGATTTATTGTTGTTTTGGCTACCTAGCAATAAGTTAGCTATATTAAATGCTAACGAAGGTAGGGCATAACAATGTTAATGAGAAGGCATTGCGATTGATTGAAAAGTTCTGCCACTACTGCCAGATAAACGGCTTAGCGCTATAATAATTTAAGTTTATGTTATATAATAATTATAATTTTAACTATAAGATTCTAATTAATGTAATATATCTAAATGGCCGCTTTATTCTATATATTATTAATGCCTTTATAGCCTTTTAAAGCATATATTTCCTTTTGTTTATATTAGCTAAAATTATATAAAAAGCCCTACGCTAATTTTAAATTAATACCTACTAAAACTTACTAAACATTATTATATATAATGCTAGCATAAACTTTGCTTTAATAAAGTTTAGAAATAAGGCTAAGCTAATAGGAGTTATATGCAAATAAGTGCTTATAAAAGCACACTAGTTAATAAGTAAACTAAAGAGATATTATAGCCCTTTTTGCTAAGCATTTAAAATTTTATATACTAAACTACTAGTATTATATTTAATAATGCTATTTTATAAATAGTTATTAAGGCTATTAATAATATAGCAAAACTTTATAGCTTAGTGCTTATATTTTTAGTTTTTTACTTTTAAATTATAATAAACTCTTTTTTATCGCCTTTAACTTTTAAATAGGCAAAGGCTATTTAAAAGGCTATAAAGGCTTTTTGCAAAGCATTGGCTAAGTGCTAAGTAAGTAATGCCCTTAATAATAAAAACGGTCTTATAATAAATATAATATTGTCTTTTTCTTTGCAAAGCAAGGTATACGTATGGTAAGAGAAAGAAGAGTAGCAAGGCTTTTATAAAATTGCGGCTATTAATAGTTATAATGTTATTTTAAACATAGTTAATAAACTTATTGTTTTTTAATCTATCCTTCTCTAACCGTATTATTAAAACCATACAAACCCTAACCTTTCTCCCTCCTCTTAGAATAAAAATAATAAAGCTATTAATAATAATACTAAGGCTGCTGCTAATAAGAAGACGGCGCCTATGCTGCCTTAGCTATAAAAGCAAAAATAGCTACTAGGCTTTAAAAATAAACTAAAAGAGAAGGTTGCCGCCTATATTGCTGCTGCTGCTTATATTATAAAGAAGAAAAAAGGTAATTATAAACTAGCTATTAAGCTATAAAATAATAGTATTATTATAGCGCTAAAAGCCCTATTTAAGAAGTTTAATATATATAAGGTAAAGAATCTTATTAGCTAGGGTATCTTTAGCTTTAAATAATATAATAAGGCTAAGCACAGCGGCTATTATATATTTAAGTCTTATATTATTTAAAAAATCAAAAGTAAGACCTCTAAGCCCTATAAAAAGCCTCGCCTTATTATCTAAAGCTACAATGATATAGCTAAAAAAGCTATCTTTACGCAATTGCTTATAATTTAGCATATAAGCTAGTAATTGCTTTTTACCTTAGCACCTTTATTTCTAAGTTACAAAATAATGCTTTTATTTTATAATATTATGCAAGCTTACTTATAATTATAAATAAAACTATTTTATATTATTTTAGCTGTTGTTTTAAATAAATTAAAATATAATATAGTTGTATAGTGAGTTGCGTGCGATAGTGAGTTGCGCACTTTTGTTATACCTTACAAGTTTAATTGATTAAAACTCTACACTAACGCCTAAAATTAATTAAAACTATTTAAAACTATTATTTTTACTTATATCTTTAGCCTTTAGATAAGTTTGCGCATTATAGCTAGACTTGCGATAGATTTTATAGGCCTAACCAGCCGCTCGCTTTTATTTTAATAGACTATTATTTTCCTCTTTTTCCCTTAATTGCTTATTAACTATACTTTTCTTAGCTAAAATCTTTTTATTATTAAATATAGAATTGTCTTTTTTATTTTGTAATTGAGTTTTTTAGCCTTGCGTCTTTTTCTAAGTGTTATATTTGTCTTTTAAAGAATATATAATTTAGATTTTATTAGGGTTAACTAATGTATAATTTTTTATACCTTTTTTAAAACATAATCTATAGCATGAAAAATTAATGTTAAAAAGCTTTCTTAGTGATTTGCAATCTTATTTTTAATTAATTTGGATTGTGATATTATTTTATTAGGGTTGTAGGGCGTTTGTAAGTTGGAAGAAAGGGTAAGCTTAGAGAGGGTTTAAAGAGGTATTAATGTTTGCAATTTGATATTTAGCTTTAAAATAATAGCGTTTAGGTTAAAAGAGATAAGTTTGGCCTTTTTAAATGATTTATTAACGTTTTTTTTAGTTATTATTGTAAGAAATGCAGCTTTAAAGGCGGTTAAAAACTTTACTTTAGGGATATAAATAATGCTAGCTTTAATAAAAAGGTTAATTTAGTTGCTGTATTTTAACTTTAGAATATTAAAATAATTTATATTAAAAGGCTGGGTTAAATAAAATGAATAAGTAGGTAAATAAAGTAGAATAATGTTGTCTTTTTTTGTAGTAGGCTTTAAATTTTGTATTAATATAGCTTTTGTGGCTATTAAGCATAATTATCTTATAAGCGCTTTTTTTATATAGTTTAGAATGTTTATTAAAATGTTATACTTATTGTATGTTTATTTTATTATTTGTTTATTTATTGGAAGTTGTTTAGATTATTTAATTGCTAGGAAGGTTAGTTTGTGTATATTATTAGGCAAGGTAGTAGCGGCCTTAGAGGATTAGAAACAGTGGCATTATATATTTGTTATTATTAATGTAAATAATTGCTGTTGCTTATTTTTGATTGCTAGGCTAGATTAGTTTTGGTTTTTTAATATAATTTAAATGCATAATTACTAAAGATGGTTAGATTATGCTTATTATAAAGCTAGTTTTGTTAAAGTTATAAAAATTATAGTCTTAGATATTATACTTTGCCTTTATATTTATAATTAAGCGAAATTAATTGCTAATTGTTTTTAGATCTTTGTAGAGGGCTTTTTAATAGTTGTATGCATAATTAATGTATGTTTTAAGCTTTAGGCATTGCTAAATAAAGTATTATGCCTAATGCATCTTAATGCGTTTGCTATTATACGTTGCTAGTAGATAATTGGTTATATCTCTTATATTTTTAACTTAGGGCAAAAATTTATGTGTATTTTAATTAAGAATGTAATGAATAAGAGCTTTTTTTTTAGTTGCAGTTAATTTTTATATTAGTAGTTAAGTATTTGCTTTTGCGTTTTTATTGTTAATGTGATTGCAAAGTGTAGTAGGTAGAATGTTATAGAGTATAGCAGCGCGATTTTGCCTTATTTTTTTTAATGATTTGATTGCTTTGATTATAGCAATAATCTAGTTTTCTTAAAGTAAGCTAGCTATTATTTATTATAGAAAAACCATGGGTTGAAAAGGTATGTATTGTAAAATGGAAAAAGTGCGCGACTTATTATATAATTACGTTAAATATTTTATTAAAATAATTATTTAGGTAATTAAACTATTATATAGTATTGCTAAGGCAAAAGTATACTAATTTGTAATATACTAAAGCTACTACTAAAAGAAGCTAAGCATAAAAACATTAACTTATAACTTATATCTTTTAATTATAAAGAGGCTATTATTGTTGTTTAGTTTAGTAAGTATGTAGATAAATAATACCTTAATCTTAGCAATAATCTCTTTTGCGGCTGTTAAAGATAAAGAGCTAAAAAAAGCTAAGTTTTAAGCAAAACCTAAGATATTGCTAATAGTAAAAATATCTTTTAAGTTTAATAGTATTAAGTTATTAGTTAATAATAATAACCTTTATTTATAATAAAAGAGTTAAAGTATAAAGATTATTGTTATTAATGCTAAGTTTTTAAACTACGCTTAATGCTACTTAAAATAAAAAGTTTAAAGTATTTATATTGCCTTAATCTATTAGCTAAAAGCGGCATTTAACTTTTCTGCTGCTGCTTAAACCTTAGACCTTAGTAAAGCTAAGTATGCTACGCTAAATAAGCGCTTTGCTTAGTAAGCAGGCAATCTTTAATAAGGCTTATAATATATGCCTTTTAACCTTTTAACCGCTAAATTCTTTATATTTATAAATAGTTTATTTGCAAATAATAAAAATTTAAGCTTTTAGATTAAATTTATATTTATTTTTGCAAATAAAGTTATATA
>JALRMF010000850.1:0-10018 GCA_026120015.1 Dendrostoma leiphaemia
TATTAGACTACTTAATATATTAATAAAGTACTATAGCTTTTAGAAAGTGTTTAGAAAAATATTTAATAATAATATAAGAATCCCTAAATATAGTTAATGAGATTATAAGATACCTCTTAAGAAAGGGACAATGCTGAAATTTTATAAGATTTATAAACTTAATAAAAAATAACTTAAGGTACTTAGAGATTACCTTAATGAAAACTTACTAAAAGGTTACATTTAACTATTATATTTGCTAGCAGGATATCTAATTCTATTTATATCTAAGAAGAATAGCAAACTTAGATTATGCATAGATTATAGATAGCTTAACAATATTATTATTAAAAATTAATATTCTTTACCCTTTATTAAGAAACTTAGAAACTAACTCTAAATTGTATAATGGTTTACAGCACTTAACTTTAAAAAAGCATATAACTTTATTTAAATAAAAAAAGAAAAAAAATAGAAAATAGCCTTTAAAACCTAATATAGACATTTTAAGTATTTTGTTATGCCTTTTAAACTTATTAATGCATTAGCATCTTTTTAAGAGATAATTAACTATATTTTATAAAAATATTTAAATATTTTTATTATTATATACCTTAATAATATCTTAATTTACTTTTAAATTATAGAAGAATATGTTTAGCACGTTAAATAAGTATTTTAAAAACTTTAGGACGCTAACCTCCTTATAGAACTAGAAAAGAGTTACTTTTATATATAGAAAGTTAATTATCTTAGATATACTATCAAACTAAGAGCAATATAAATATAAAAAGACAAAGTAAAAGCTATATGCAACTAGCCTATACCAAAGAATATTAAAAATGTTAGGGCATTTTTTAGATATATTAATTTCTACTAATAGTTTATTAAAAACTATAGCGGCATAGTTAAACTAATAATAAACTTTACTAAGAAAAACCAACCTTTCTTATAAAAAGAAAAAATAAAAGAACCGTTTACTAAAGTTAAGGAACTTATTATAGCTAAACTAATCTTATAAAAAGCCAATCTAACAAAGCCTTTTAAGATTAAAACTAATGCCTTAAATTATATGCGTAGCAAATAGTTAAGATAGCAAGATAAACAAAAATACTTTAAACTTATTAGCAACTTTTTACACAAGCTTAACAAACTAAAACTTAATTATTTAATTTATAATAAAAAACTTATAGTAATTATCAAAGCATTTAAAGAATAGCAATACTACCTTATCGGCGCAAAATACCCTATCACTATCTACACAAATTATAAGAACTTTGTATAGTTTACTATAACTAAAGTTTTAAATAAGCAATAAATTAAATAGGCAGAATTCTTCTCTTAGTTTAATCTTAAGATTATTTATTAAAAAGGAAAAGACAATAAATAAGCAAATGCTTTTAGCTAATGATTAGATTACTAAAAAGATAGCTAGCTAGAAGGATAAACCCTCTTTAACATTAATAAATTAGGCAATCTAATATACTAAGCTAGATATTTAATGTTGTTTACTAAGTTAAATATAAATAAGTAAAATTAAACTAAGCTAGTAAGCAAAAATAAAATAAATATATTAGAAAAATATATATAGCTTTAGCATATAGATACTAAAGAGTTATTGCTATATATTATAAAATTAAGCGGATATAAAACTTGCTAAGACTTTAAAAATAAATTAAAGATATTTTTAAAAACTGCAATAAGTGCAGAATTAATAAGCTAAAATAATATAAGCCTTATAGATTGCTGAAATTTTTACTAATACCTAGCGCTGCTTAAGAATTTATTAGCTTAGACTTTATTGTTAAGTTACTATATTTATAAAAACCTTTAACTAAGGTTATTTATAATAGCATTTTAGTAGTAGTTTGCAAACTAATAAAGTATGCTTACTTTATTTCTTATAAAGAATCCAACACTATAAAAGATCTCATTTATATTTTTCTTAAAATAATCTTAAGCAACTATAAAATGTTAAAAGAAATTATTAGCAATAGAGATAAGCTTTTTGCCTTAAACTTTTAAAAGTTTTTTATAAAATAACTTAGCAGCAAGCACAGGCTTAGCATAGGCTACCATTTAAAAACAAATAAATAAATAAAATAAATTAATTAAGTCTTAAAATAACACCTTTGATTTTACCTTAATTACTAATAAAACAATTAGGTTAAATTACTACTATTAGCATAATTTGCATATAATAATATATGCATATCTATAATAGAATAATCCCTTTTCTATGCTAATTATAGATTTAAACCTAAGGCATATTATAAATAAATTAATAAAAAGGAAACACTAGCAATAAATAAAAAAGTAAAAGATATTAAGAATATTTAGCACGCTATTTAGCAATAGCTTTCTTTTATATAAGAATAAATAACTAAGTACGCTAACTAGAAAAGGATTAAGGGATTAATCTTTAAAGAGAGAGATAAAGTCTATCTTTTTTGCAAAAATCTCAAAATACAACGCTTTAGTGACAAACTTAATCACAAAAAGATCAAACCTTTTAAAATTTTATAAAAACTCTTAAATATTAACTATAAACTCTTATTATTAAACATTATATGCTTATGCATATATGTTTTTTATATTGTATTATTAGAATTAGCACTATAAAACGCCTAACTTAAAATATAAATTAAAGCAAATAATAAATATAGTATAAAAGAATATAAAGTCAAATAAATCTTTAACTTTTAAACATAGGACAAAATATAAAAATACCTTATTAAGTAGAAAAACTATAATTACGCAGAAAATATATAGGAATTAATAGAAAACCTGGAAAATTATAAGCAATTGCTTAACTAGTATTAATAAGCAAACAACTAAATAATGTAATAATTAAGACCCGCTACTAGAACTATTAATAAACTTATTAGCTATAATATCTAAAAAACCCAACCAATTTTATATCTTTTTTAACCCAGCTACTAAATTTTAATTAAACCTGCTAAAAAACAAATCTTCTACTACTATAATAGACTCTTTAAAAATCACCTCCTAAATAACTTTAAAAGCTTTGCAACGCTGCCTCTTAGTCTTATAATACTTTATTTCTTTAGCCTTTAAGCAATCCAATTCTTTAATAGTATTTAAACTATAATAAATAGCCTGCGCCATTTTATCTGCCTATAAACAACGTTGCTTCTTTAAACAATAAACCTTTGTATTTGCCTCTATAGCAGCTTCTTTAGCTTTATTTAGCTAGGCTTTTAAGAGAAAATGTTAATAAGTGATTTTTTTTATTTAGGATAGTGATAATTTTTAAAAATTATAATTTTTCTGCTTATTGTAAATATACTCAATGCAATGAAAAAAATCTTTTTTAAAAGCTAGGTAAGAGACCTTTTAGTCTTTGCAAGCAGAGCAAGCAGGCATATTAGAATAATAATCTAGAATAGCTAACTAAAGAGAAGTATTTTATTTAGATTTCTTATAACGCAACTTATTAACTTTATTTAATATAATAAATTAGAAAGTTAGGATTTAAAAGATAAACAATGATAAAAAAGCAATAGGATAATTTATTAAATCTTTTAGGACAAAAGAAGTAAAGAGAGAGATAATGTTATAATTTATATAATATATAGATTATAAAATAGGCTAATAGGCTATATAAAACAAAACAGCAAAACCTAATGTCTCCGCTGTAGAAAAATATCTCTTATATTAGACAATGCTTATATTAACCAAATACCAAAGTTAAAGTTTAAACTGCAAAAACTAATAAGCAATCTATATAAATCCTACCTTAGACCAACATAGTTGCTAGTAACTCTAGCAATTTAGGATAAACGACTAGGGTAGACTAATAAAACCGCCGTTAACTCTATTAACTTTGGCTATAAAGCTAAGGTAGACTAATAAAACTGCTAGCGACTTTAATAGTCTAGTATTAAAGATGGTATAAAGGCTATAAGATATAAGAATATAGTTGTTACTATATAGATAGTATTTCTTTTATAGCTCTTTAGTTATTAATCTAAGTACTCAACCCTAAGTAGCTTTATTGCTAGTGATTATTCGCTAGATATAGAACAACAGTGTCTTTGTACTATAATCGGTATACTCTTCCAACCGTTTTTGCTGACATAAACCCTTTGGCACTCTAGGAACCCATAGGACCCAGCAGTGATCATTATAAAAAAGCATATATAGGTAAATTATATAATTTATTAAATAATAAGGTGCAGATCTTCTTTAGTATTTGTTAGCATGCAAGTATTGCTCCTAAGCAATTTTACGCTGTGTTTCTTTATACCTTTATAGGTTAGGCTAAAACCTATTATATTTATTATATTAAGTAGTAAGATAGCTTTGCAATAGCATATTAGAAAATTAAAAAGTATTTTAATATAAAAGTAAACTATTACTACTATTATACCGACTGGACCTTTATAACGTTTATTAAAATAAGGCTGCAGCTATCTAAAAAGAGCCTTTACAAGGTGCTTTAAGCCCTGCTTAATAAGCTGCAGCTATGCTAACGTGCCTTTAGCCTTAATTTTAAAAGTAAGAGAGCCTTAAAGACCATAGTAATCCAAGCATATTATAAGATATATAAATTTAAGCATGCTCTTTTTAAGCTAGCAAAGAAGTATAAGGAATTGTTTTTAAATCTATGTTTATTAATTAAAACCTATCTTAATTATCTTTCTCTTTACTAAATAATTATTAATAAATTAGATAAAGAGCTTTACAACTAGTATTATTTAAACCGCTGTTATAATAATAATTATAGCTAAGGCTTTTTTTATAAAGGAGAAGGCTTTTGTTTGTGTAGTGGCTACTATAGTGGCGGCTATAGCAATGGCTGTGACTTTGGCAATTGTAACTATGGCGACCGTGGTTAGGGTAATTATTATAGCAATTAAAAGAAAAAGTGTTATATTTATAGCAAAAAAGGTTGCTAGTTAACTAAATACTTAGATAATAAACGCCGCTGGGCAAGGGATTAGTATATTGCTTAGTATAAGTTTATAAGCATATTAATAAATAAGTTTATAGCTTTTTTAATAGATTATAAAGAATATAACCTTAATTAGCAATGGTTATAAGGTAATAATAACTATAAAGACTTTAGTAAAGATAACAAGGACAGCGCTGCTGTTATCTAATACCTTATAAACTAAGTATTTCTATATTATATAATAAATAATAATTGTTAGACACGAAGGATCACCAGGCAAGATGACTATACTAGCTGTAGAGGAAGGAAGGATTGATTGCTTAGGTGTAGCTGCTATATAAAACTAAATCTTAAAGAGGCAAGAGGAAGTGCCGGCCTCTATACGGCCTTGCTAGAGGGTCTTTATAAGGCCTTGGCAAACCTTAACCCTGCACTTTACAACTAGACCTCTTTAGCCTTAGTTATAATAATTGTTTCCTTTCTAGTAGCAGTCGCCCTTAAACGCCTCTTTTGCAATCTTTAAGCTAAAATAAGCAAAAATAGTAATAATAATAATAATAGTTAGTAATAAAGCCAGTAGCCTTTTTCACAGCTTTTCAACTAGTTACTTTTTACTTAACCCATCGCTTAGGTTTTAGCCCCTTTTTGCAACTTTAATTACCTTTTTAACCTCTTAGGTCTATTTAACCTTATACCTTTTTGCTTGAATTTTTTAACAGCTAATTTTTCAACAGCCTATTGTCTAAAAGCGCACAATAGCCTGCCTATGCAGCAAAATCGCTCTATTATCCCTTTTTTTACAATAGCAATAGCTGCAATTAATAAGCAATAGCTAGCAAGGTAGGTAGCCTAAGATTTCTATAGTCTAGGTATAAAAGCGCATACTTATCCTACGCATTAACTTACAACCTTAACCTTTCTTCTTTACACAACAATTTTAATTTGCCCGCTGCCTTTAATTATTAGTTTATTTTATTATATACGCCTAGTCCCCTTTTTTACTTTTAATCTTTAATTATTAATCGCCAGTTGCTACTATACCTTATTACGCATCTAAGCCTACATTTAACCTTTTCCAGGTTTTAACTAATAAAAAGAGTAAATACTATCACTTTTTTTTTCCTTACTTAATTATAGTTTTAACTTTTGCATAATTTGTTAGCTTGTTTAGCGCCCTAAAGTATGCTAATTTCTTAATTAACAATAGTAAAAGCTATTTAAAACTAGCTTTACCTAATACCTTAAAAGCCCCGCCTTTAGTAAATAAAATATATCCTATCTTTATTATTATCTTTATCTTTATTCTCCTTATATAGTTAACTATATAAACAATACTATATCTATGCATATTAATAAAATCCTAGCCGCCTATAAACGCAATTCAAAGCATATACCTGCTTTTAACAATAATAATATTATTAATGCCTTGCAGGGTAATAGTATTTAAAATATGCCTTAGTTTATTAATAGTGCTGCTAACTAAGAGCGCATCCTTAGTATTAATAACTTTAATAGTTTTAACAATAGTAATAAGCTTGTAATATTGTTAAAGAAACCTATTATAAATACTTTTTCTTTATATCTTTAAGCTAAGCTAGCTAATTAACTAATCTTTATAATAGATTTATGCTGTCGCTAGTTTCTTTTAACAGCTTAGTATAGTTTTTAAAACGCTTGCCTATGCTAAGGAATATTTTTGCAATGCCTTTGCTGCTTTGTCTAATAAGTTACTTTTATATTACAAATATTTATATTTTATATTTAATTAAATAAAATAAGCTTTAATAAAATAGTAGATAATAACCTTATAATTATTAGCAAGAGTTTTATAAGCTAGGATAGCATTATTAAAATGCGCCGACGCAGCGCTTACAAAAACATTGCCGCCTTGCTTTACTTTAAGCCTAATAATCAAATTTCCTAAGAGAAATTATTAATTTAAGGTATTATTAATATAGGCTAAAATGCATATATCTTAACCTTAAATTTCTAAATCCTACGCTTAAGCAAATTCTTTTAGTTTAGCAATAGTTATAGCGCTATTATAATTATCTTAAATAAATGGTTTTAAATTTGCTAAAACCATTATATTCCCTATCTTAGCAAGTAAGCGGGGGTTTATCCTAGATTACGTTTTAGAAAATAAATGTTTAGTATTATAGTTTATTTTTATTATAGTTTATTTTATTTAATAATATTAACTAGGATATTTAAGCTAATATGCCCTTGCAAATATAAAATAATTCTTTAACCCTTTAGGTTATTAATTCTTTTTCTTTAGTTAACCTCTTTAGGTAATTTTAGTTAATTTGTCTTAATTATTAGCTTAGTTTTCTTTTGCTTAGCAACGTTTCCTTTTAGACTTTTTATACCATTAAATAGCCTATTTAATATTTCCTAGGTTATCTTTAAAAATTTATTTATTATACTTACTTAGCTAGCCTTTTTACTTTACTAAATAGTAGATATTATTGTCTAGGATTATTTTATCACAAATCTTTTCAATCTCTTATTCCACATTGTTTTTCTTAAGGTTAAATAAGTTTGCTAGTCTTTATATTAGCTTTTTTTAATTCTCTTTTTATAGTTTTAAAAGGTTAATATAAAAGATATTATGCCTGCGAGAGTACTTTTTTAGCAGCATTAATTAGTACGCTTAGCGACTGATTTTTCTAATAACCTTAAAGGGTTTAATATATTTTAGTTAGAGTTTTTTAGGTCTCTAGAGCTTAAGGTTTTTTATAGATAATAATACTTATAATCTTGCATTAAAAGATATAGGCTAATGTTTATAATTATAATACTTTATTACTGCTTTATTTACCTATATTTAATGCTTTTATAACAATATCTAAAGCTATTATAATTTCTCTAGCCTATTATCAACTGCTGGAATTCTCTTTGCCTTTGTTAGGTAAGCAGCGCTTCTACTGCATGCTTTTTTAAATTTATTAAATTTAAGAAGAAATAAGGGGAGAAATTTATATAATACCTTAAATGATATTTTATTATTTGTTAAGCTAACGGCGGAATTTATTATAAAATGTGCTAATAGCAATAATATAGCTTAGTTTGTCTAGTAATTATTAATAAAACATTAGAGGTAATATTTTAACATTTAATTTATCTACTTTGTTTATTTATCTATCTAAGGATAAAACGCTGTTAAAAATCTAAGAGCTATGCTTTTATTTATTAATGCTTTTTAAAACTAGCTAGTAAAAATTAAACCTTTATCTAATATAATGCTCTTAAGCAGCCTATATTTAGTTTTAATTTTAGTATAAAATAGCTAAGCAAGTTTATAGGCATTAATATCCCTTAGCACTAAGAAAAAGAATAATATTTTGCTATATTAGTTTATAACTATAAAGATTATATTAATTAACTTATTATTATGCTAAACTATCGGCAAACTAGTAACAAAATCCATTAACAGCTTAGCTATAGGTCTAAACGGCCATAATAGGCTAGCTAACTTGCTATATAAACAATAGCGGCGTAAAGAGCTCTATTAACATATTAAACATTTAATAGTATACTTTTCAATGTTACTTTTTATCTCTTTCTAAAAAAATAAGCGGCTAATACTGGCTAAAGTTTATTAAAATCTTTAATATTTACTTAGCAGCAAATTATAAAAAACCTTTAAGATTTTTTATTGCAGCGCCTGCTATTTAAAAATATATATATGCAAACAATAATATAAAAGCTTATCTTTTACCTTATACTCTTAAAGTAATATATTAGGGCGATTACTAGAGAGCGCGCATTTAATCTCCTAAATCCCTAAATCTAGCTTTTATCTAATTTATATTAATTTTATTAGTAGAAAAGAAAGCAGCGTAATATATATATTAAAGCTAATGGCTATAATGCCTGCTAGACCTTTTAAAAACAATTGTTTTCTACTTAACGCTAGGTTTATAAAATTAAGCCAATTATTAAATAAATTTTATATATTTGCTTAATTATACTTTTAAATACTATTATATACTCTAATGCTATATATTTATATAATTAAATATAATTATAAATTAGCTAAGTTTAACTAATCTTTAGCTTTTAAGCTTTTTAAAATTATAATGCTAGCCTAAATAAAAGCAATAACCTTAAAATAAAAGTCTGCAAAAGCTATTAGCAATAGTTAAAAATACTCTTTAATATAGTCTGGTCTCTAGAACAGCGCATTGGCCAGATTCTTCTTGCTTAAAATATATTTAATTTAGAAATTAAACCCTAATAGGTATATAAGCCAATAGATCTATTTTACTATTAGTTCTTTAGCTTCTATAAACCCTTTAAGGTTAAGATAATCTAAAAGAACAAAGACAGAGAATCTAGCTCTCTCTAGATAATATTACTATTATTTAAACAATAATACAATAATAAACATCTTTTAATTATATATCCCCTACCTACTTTCTATATTGCTTAGCTTTCTAAACTAAAATGTAATTAAGTGCTATGCTATTTTGCTATTCTCTTTTTACGCTTAGGAGAAAATGCTTAAAATAGTATAGCTAAAAGCGTTAGTCTATAATTAGCAAAGTTTTCTTAGGTTAAAATAATACAAAAGTAAAGCAGTATAAAAAGCTAATTTAAGCTAGCAAAAGGCGTTAAAAGCTAGCGTATACTTTAGCGCTTTTAAATTAAATAATCTAAGTTTTTAGCCTTGCTTTATGCTCTTTAATATATTTATTAAAGGCTATGTAATCTTTAAAAACCAGTAAATAAAGCATTAATAAAAATTGCAGAATCTAATAAAGCTTTAAATATCTTAGTATATTATAGGTGTTAGTTAATTTTAAATAGTTTTAATCTGCTAAGAGTTTATTTAAATACCTTAGATATTAATAATAAATCTTAAAAACTCTACTTTATTTTAAAAGAAAGAATACTTTAATAATTTAGCGTAGAGTTTATTCTGCATTAGCTAATCTATAACTATTTAAAGATGCTTTTAATAAGTTTTCTTATTTAGCGAAAAAATAAAGATATTATTTAAGTATATTATAATAAAAACATTAATATAATTACTAAAAATCTTAGCAATATAATTCTAAAATATTGCAAAAATATTTATTAAACTAAATAACATAACTAAATACTTATAATGCT